>ML685830.1:9897169-9920992 GCA_007922175.1 Pelusios castaneus
GCATTGAATTTCCTCCCATTCACCTGTACTTCTCCATCTTCAAGCATGTGACAAAGTGGGATTTCCCCCCCTCCCCCCCTTGAAAGCTCATGTGATAAATAAATTCGTTAGTTTTTAAAAGGGCTACTAGACTTCTTATTTGTTTTGCTGAACTAGACTAACATGGCTACCCTTTTGGAACGTCTCACCTGAAGAACAAACAAGGAGTCCTGTGGCACATTTAAAGACTAACAAATTTATTTATCACATGAGCTTTCATGGGAGAAAATCCCACTTCGTCAGATGCTTTGAAGATGGGGAACTTACAGAATGGGAGGAAATTAAATGCAGGGAAATGTATGATGCAGGATCATGTCAGGCTGTAACAGCAAATCAAAATAGGTGTTGGGATTCAAACACTGGGGACCAGCATATAGAGGAAGGTGAGGTCAAATCATCTGTTGTAATGAGAAAAAAATATCCATAGTTCCTGTTTAACCCTGAGTCGTATTTACATATAAGTTTCAATTCTGCAGTTTCTCTTTGAAGCTGCGATTTTTTATTCATTTGTTTGAGCATCGCTATTAACAAGTCATCAATGGAGTGAGCAGGGAGATTGAAGTGTTCCCCTATTGATTTCTGAATGTGGTGATTTCTGATGTCAGATTTGTGTCCATTTATTCTTTTGTGCAGAGACAACAGGTGATTTGACCTCACCTTACTCTATATGCTGTTCCCCAGTGTCTGAACATGAATCATAGCATCTGAGTGCATACAATATATTTTATTAGAAATCAAAATCATAATATTTTTACTAGAGATTGTCAAAACTGGAACCTTATATCTAAACCCCTTTAAGTTTCTCCCACAGTATACAATCAGATTCAGATCTCAGAATTTGAAGTTGCACCTTATTCTGGTTCTAGGACATACTCAAACTCACAAGGAGCCTGGTTTCCAATTCCAGTTCAGCAATGACCATGTTCACATAGGATGACCATGTTCACATAGGATGAGCAATCAAGAAGTTCCTACAGTTTTGAACCAAAATCTCCTAAGAACCACTTATGTGGTTTCAGAGCCATTATTTCGGATTCAACCTCTAATCTGAACCCTTACCCAAAGTTACGCTAGATACCAATACCCGTTTTCTTGCCCATCTCTAATCAGCTAAGAGTTATTTAATTAATTATTACCCTCTTTTAAAATTATATTGCATACATATGCTCATGGGTGCTCAACACAATTTGCATGACACCAAAGTGCAGGAACATATTTTCATGTTGTCAAATATTACATTTTAGAACATTTTTATGAAATTTAAGATATTGCTGCAGAGAAAATGAAATGAAGCCCTCCATTCAACTATAGTATAGTGTAGTCAGCCATAATATAGGTGTAATTGCTCAAGGTCAACATGTAAAGAATTTGCACTGGCTTGTCAATACCTAAATTGAGACCTTGAAGATAAAAATCAGTGTTTATAATAACTCCTTCAAGTTAACAAAATGTCTAATCTTTCCTAAAAACAGTGCAAATGGTATTTTAACTGTAGGAAACATTCTGGGTATATTTACAAGTATTATCGAATATATTATTGGAATCAAATTCCATATTATCTACCTCTGAATTAAAACATATTTAAAGGACTCACTTCTTGCTGGTTTCCCTCATTAAATTATCATACATCATAAAATGGTGAAAGACATGTATTGCTGTGGCGAGAATAGCATGTAAGTTTTGCGGTGGAGCCTTGGAGGGAACTTCTCTGCTTCTCTCCTCCAACCTTTCCAGAACAGCTGTTGCTACTTTGCTGCAGGCATCTACAAAGTTTGCTCTAATTTCCTGAAGAGAATCATCTCTGCATGCCAGAGCCAGTGGAAGCACTGTGTCAAGTTCTTCCATGATGTCAGAACAAAACTAGGGAGAAATAAATGTGGCATCAAGTTATTTGTACTCTGACAGCACTGTGTAATTTTATACTGGAGCCAAATTCTTGAATAATGAAATTGGCACAATAAAAAAATATTAAAACAGCCTAATAAATATTTCAATCTGTGGTATAGAAGGTAAAACATTTATTTATAATAACATGAATACATCAAATACAACTTCACAGTCTTTGTGCTGTATACCAGCACAATACTTTGTCGGAAAAATATAAGGATTTAACTTTATATGAGAAAATGTCCTGTTTTTGCTAATGCCCTCTCATCGTATTACTTAATGGTATTCAGAAAATAAGACCAAGTCCTTCTAAACAGGGATAATTTTCTAAATTATTATATTTTTTTCAAAAGAAAAGTTTTAATCAATTTCTTGCTGCTAGTAATAGAGAGGACATTGTCATCTTCTAGCAAGTGTATGTGCTCTCAATAAAACCATCTTTCTGAAAGATCATAGATGCCTTTAAATAAACATTCAACAATTCTCCTTAGTACTACCCGCTTTCCACCCTAAACTGGTAAAACACTTGCTTAAAGCTTTCATATATTATATATCCTTAGACTAACCATTTAATTAATCAACTATCTGTCCTTTAAACCAAATCAAAGAGCTCCAATTTGGCCATAATATTGGTTATACTGATGAATTAAATGACATGCCTAAGGAAATAAATACACGAAATCCTTTCATAGCACCGTTTCAAGCTTTGCAAGCATTTTATCATCCATTTGGGATGTAGTGGCACAGATACTAATCAGAATGGTTTCAAATTCTTTTAAGGCAAATAATAGTAGTGGCAAAGTTAAAAATTTCATTTTGTTTAGTATAGATTATATGTTAAAATAAAAGGCAATGGTTTACAGTGTATTGTAATGCCTTTCACTTTCTTTCTAACTCCATTTATATATGACTTGAAATATTAATGGTGCTGTAAGGACTTCAAAGGGTGGACGACAAACAAGCTTGGCATTCTGTCTCCCCACAAACTTCAGATCTTTGGATACCTGCCTTTGCAATTCGTTTTGGTTGTTCCTCCTCATGGACTGTTCCCCAGGACTCTTTCATTTGCTGGATGCATACCAGGCTCATTGTGTAGACTGCAGTTGAAGACTTTTCTTTTTGCTCATGTTGAAGAATTTTAGTTGAAAAATCTTCAATTGCGATTGTTATGCAGTGTGCCACAGAAGAAGACAGGTCTTTAAATGCATTCCTCCAACTAAAATCCAATAAAGTAGGCTGAAATATAAATTTATATGACATCAGTCCAAATTCAGCAATGAGTGTTGCTATTGCTATGGTTTAAATCTTATATGACTACCAGTATACAAATTACCTAGAGATACTAGGTTATACTGTGAAAGCCATTCACATAGCTTGAAAAATATAGCTCACACATAATAAGCATTAAAAAGCATACGTATTCTTAACACACATTAATATATTTAGTAATATTTCATTTAAATTGTCATTAGATTTAATAAAGAAATCAAAATGTAATTTATAAAAATCTATTGCAGTAAAGTGATTTTTATTTGAGCAGCAGGTTGCACTTTACTTACCACATAAAGCAACCTTTAAATTCAATATATTTAATAAAGTCAATTAAATTTTATAGCCATTTTTATAGTTTGTAACATCAGACATTCCCTCTTACTTCCTTAGCATGCTTATAACTCAAAATCATCCAGCCAATAATGGGAATAGTAAACTGTTTAGAGAAACCTGTTTTGGCATACTGATGCTAGAATTCATTTATTCAGTGCTGAATTTGGCCACAGTTTAAACTAGTCTTGGTCACAGGAATTCACAAATTTGGCCAAAAAATTAGAGACCTCTGAGGTGGATCTGAGGAACATCATGGACTACAGCTAAATTGAGTTCACTGGCATACTTTGGTCTGCGAGAGACACTGGAAATAACAGTCTATGATGTAGATGATTTGCAATGTCTCATGTGATTAATAGTTCAATTTGAGATGTGTGCAGTCTTTAGCAGTTGTTGCAAATACACATGTTTTGGTTAGGAGATGCTTGCTTCCTATAATCTCTTTTCTCTTCAAGTTGTAGGAGCCAGTTGCTGTCATGGACTTTGATGCACTGATGAAGAGGATGGCACCATTTGTTACGATCACTTGCCAAGATTTCTAAATTCCTTCACATCTCATTGGCATGTGTCTTTATAGTGAAGCTTGGGACATCCTGTTGTTCTTGTCCCCTCTGATAGCTCCCCATATAGTATGTCCTTAGATAAGTATCCATCTTCCAATCTGCTTAGATGGTTCAGCCAGCACAATTGTATTTGCTTGTCACACTTGGTAAATTTTCCCTTGGAAGAACCTTCATGTTGGTAACATTATCAGCCATTTGATGTTGAGTATATGGCATAAGCAGCATAAATGGAAACTGTTTAACCTTTTCTCCTGACGAGTGTAAATTGTCGGTATTTCCCCACCATACACTTGGTACACAAACATTTTGGTCTTGCTGGTAAGCTTTGAGCTGTTCCATTCTCTTTTCATTAGTCTTTGAAAGGTTGTGCTAGCCTTTCCAAGCAAACACTTAGTTCTCCTGGCTCACACTAATTCTGCTATATTGGTGTAAAGCTGACTTGACATTGGCCAACAGTGGCCAACTGCTAATGTCTCCAGTTTAAGGTTAGACTTACCCTAACCAGCCTCTGACACAGGTGGCTTGTTAGGAATGGGGAGGAGACTGGTTCAATGTTAGGAATTATAACCAGCCAGAAATTGGAAAAGCACTTACATTGCTCTGGTCTAACTTGTGTCAGAGACTTATCAGCCCTCATAGTCGGCCCCAGAATCTGGGGATTACAAACGCAGCATGATGCCACTTTCTCCCCATTTATCTTTAGGTCCTGTCCTAGGCACAGCTCAACTGGGTCAAAATATTTTTATAAAGCTAACATTCAAACATTAGTCCCACTGAAAGATCCAAAGTGTATTTAATTAAGCTGTTTGAGTCCTAAAATATGGAACTGAGTTTTGAAATTCCACTACTGAGTCGAAGCCGCTATAGTTTTTAAGGCCTACCCCCGGGGTCTTATTCATCGGGGGCTGCGGGCAGGCCAGGGTCCTTTTGGCCATGGCGGTTATAGCGCCACTCTTGTTCGGTGACTGATTGGAGGCTCTTGATATGAGACAAAGGATCAGAAGGTATGAGCAATAGAGGATTGAGCCAAGCCAGCCGGTGACCCAGACCAGCATCAGGGGGACCGAGTATTGCTCATATGCTGGGAGAAGGGGGAATGCAAGGGGTGCAAAGGAGATTAGGAGGAATAAGAGTAGCATCAAAAGTATCAGGGCAGTTATGAACAAAGGAGGTTTATTTTCATTTACCATGGTTACAAGTTCCTTATTAGGGAAAGCTTTCAAAGGGTTACAGTTAACAGTGTGCGAAAGAGTTACAGTTGACAGTGTGCGATAGCTGTGATACAGTTTCAAAAAGCAGAAGTCTGTGTGTGGTGTCTATGCCTTTCTATGTTCCTTATGCTGTAATGCGGTTTCTTTTATATTTCTTAGGCTGTAGCAAGTCTTAAAGGCAAAGGTTATATGTGGGACTTAATGCCCAGGTTAAATGCTAAAGCTACTCTTATTACACTGCTGTTGCCCCTACCTTTAAAGGGGACTGCAGTCTAACCAACCTGTCCTCCCAGGCTCGGGGTTCTAACCTATGTGTTCCATAACCTTATCCCTAGCCAACCTGTCCTCCCAGGCTCGGGGTTCTAAACTGCTTTGGTCCTTGCCCAAGGACCCTGGGTACTAGATACTTCCCGTTACTGCTTCAAAGATCTGTAGCTACCATGAACCAAAAGTCACCGAGGTCTCTGTGTGCTTGTAACTAGTTACTCACCAAGCTCAACGCCAACGTGTCAGATCTGTCACACCTAGGATCGTGGCCTGACCTTTCTGGTCCGCTCCTTCATGCCAGTCCCGTCACCTGCCTGGATCGGGGGTGCTGACGCTTCTGCCCTGGCCACCGTGGTCCCCACTGGCTACCAACCCAGGGGCAAGCCCAGAGATTGGGGCGTCCTGAGACCACAAGGCGTTCCGCTTCCCTTTCTGGTGATGCGGGGCTATATTTATAGGGTTTTAATCCCTCTTGCCCCCACTTTTTGTCTCACACCTTTTTGCAGACGAGCTGCCTTTTTTGCGGATGTTTATCACACCTTTTGCAGACGGGCCCCCTGCGACCTAGTTTTCCGAGTTGCGGGCGGCCGATTTCTTGGTACAGAGACGCCGCGTTCCTGGTAAAGCGACAGCCGAGTTCCTGGCATAGATACAAGAGACTTGGTGCTGGGCAAAGAAAGTAGAGACCTTTGATAATTGGTTCATGTTTGGGCCTATAGTCATCCTGAACCATCCTTACTATGCCTAAAGCTTTAGCAAATACCCTTAACAAACCTTAATAAATTTTCTACACTGAGCAGTGACAGACCTGGCATGTCTTTTAGAGCACTTAAATTCCATAAACTCTACACCAACATTTTACTGGTAAATGAAGGACAAACCAAGCCAAAATCCTGCATATGTTTTCTGCAAGGATTACTGCACTAATGATTAGTAAAGGAGTTAAGACAAACCCCAGCAGTAAGCATCTGCATGATCAGATGCTAGGATTTCAGTACATTTTGTCAGCCTATGGTGTTTTCTTCCACGTAATTGTGGCCTTTTGTTCTTTTGATGTTAGCTTTGTGACAGTATAAAAGGTAACACTCCCTGCCCTCACCCTTCAAAAATGGACTATCCCCCCTTTGTTGCTTTCTATACAAATTTTGAATAAGATTATTTTTCAGCCTGAGCTGAGGCTGTGGTCTAAACTTAATTGTAATATTCAAATAATTAACTTCTGGAAATAGGTGTTTATAATGAGTATGCCATCAGAACCTATATTGGTGACAGAGACAAAAAGGAAAAGAAAAAATATCCCTATAAAGTGCAAGACTCTTTTCATACTCACCTCTTTTACCTGAAGTAACTGTTCAGGAAGCACACTGGTCTCGTTTGCTCTAGTTTCCCCTATTAAAAGCTCCCCACTAGCTTTCTTCAGAACTCCTGCACAGTATGATAAAGGGGATCAAAGTTGGGATTAATTCAGTAGAAAAATCTGCAGCCTACAACACCTTCTGATATATCAATATGTAATATAAAAAAATTCAACAAGATGTAGTAGAATACTAATGTTGCAATAAAGTCAAACCCAGGTTATATCCAGCTCCTTTTATTAAACTGATGAAATCCACATCCCATTGTATTCATATTTTACACAGAAGCATAGATTATGTATAAAATATAGTTCTTTTTGTCATGAATTCATTTTTATACTGATTGTGCAGTCACCTGTTTCTAGGGAGAATAGCTAACGTTACAGCAGCTGTGTAAAAATTAATTTCTGTTCTTTGTTCAATAGATTAAATAGTGTAGCACTGTATATTTGAAACATTTTAGTGATTTTAAAATTCTGATACCACAAGAATAAAATGACAGTTAATTAGAGCAATTATTATATGCAAAATAATTATCTGAATAAGTATAGATTTTGTTAGAAATAATATCCCATTAGCAAAGTCCAACATATATATGGCTCAGTCACATACCATTGTTCTCAAATGGGAATTTTGTCACTAATTTAAACCAGAGTAAACCAATAATCGGGACAGATGTTACAAATTGAGGACCCAATTCTGCAAACACTTACACACATGAACTGCCCTATGAAGTCATTTGCATGAGTAAGAATTTATACTATCTGGCCCTTGATTTAAAGGATATGGAGCATGTCTGTTCTATGCTCTAAGTAGCACTAAACGTACCACCAGTGCTCCACAAGTAAATAAAAGCAAAGTAAATGATCATTTAAACATTCTTCCTGTTCCTAATACACATATTACATACAACACCGGTGCTTGTTTTACTAATTTACTATGTCTCACATGAAATTAAAGCCAAAAACACAGAGCACTAAATGGCAGGATACTATCAAGCATAGCTAACGAGTACAATTAAGAGCATATATTAAAAGGTCTTCTACATTTTGAAATCACTGGCAACATGTAAGAGGAAAGCTCTTTTGTTTGAGAAAACATCTAATTCTTTAATATCCTTAGGATCTCATTTTTCTAAAATGAATTTTCCTTTTTCCTTATATGGTGCATACTTTGAAGAAGAGCATTTTCCTTATGCTCCTAAACAACATTCTATAGCTTGGAAGGATTTCCTCAAGTTTTGTCTTGAGTTATGTAAATGAAACTAGTACCAGGGAAAAAGCAGATTTATATTTGCAAAAATCTGAAACAAAATGGTAGACTATTGAGATGGACAACACTAATCAGGTCACCTATTTCACTGCTTTCCCAGTGCATGACCATTCACTGCTGTGTTTAGTAGTGTTTCATTCCGTTTATTTTTACATGCACTATGCTTTTAATGCTTCCACGGTGAGACTATTCCAGATGGATAAGAGTTTGCTTTGAGGAAGTTCCTCCTGATCTCCAATCTACCTAGGAATAATGAGCTGCCAGTGAGAAAGAAAATGTATACTTCTTCATATGTTAGATATTTATCTGCTTGTAGAGTTTATACCCTTTCAGTGTCCACAGAATTTCATCCTCTTATTGTCACTACTTGAGTAAGCTACTTATAATTTACTCTTCCTAATTTTTTTTACCAAAAAGTCAAACTGACTTTTTACATTTACACCGTCCTTCTCAGAACTCCCTCCAGCTTGTTAATATGTGCAGTAAACAGACCAGAAGTGCACACAACAGTTTGAAGCAGATTCTTAACTGGTCTGAATTGCCATAAGAGCCATCTGACAGTTCAATGAAGCTATGATCATTTACACTAGTTGAGGATCTGCCCCTTCAGTCTGCAGAGCTGTGCAGAGAACCAATTGCTTGTAACCTGATATGTTGGCATAATCATCCAGAACTGCTGACATACCTCTCAGTAAAAACTCATTTGCAAATTACACACCTCTATAAACCTTAAATCCTTTTGGATTTCACACTCCAAGACCAGCTATTAGCAAAGGGCTAACCTTCCTCAGACCCACATGCCCATCTGCACCAACCTGGAGTTAATACAGATCCTTTCAATAGTGGCTAGTTATTTCCCTTCCCCAAGCTTGATATTTATCTGTTTATCGTATCACTTTGTGCAAAGTCCTTTGGCCACATGACAGTCTTCACATGCAAGCCAATTTGAATTATTTTTGAGATAATCTTCAAGCAACACTGTCTCATATCCTATACTTAAAATCGAAACTCTCTTCAACCAGAAATTTTATAACTCTTCTTTAAAAAAAAGTCATTAACTTTTTCTGATATGATTTTTTTTTTAATAAAAGTAGGATGTTTATTTGTTTCGCTAGATGTTGAAGTTTTTTTTTTTCTTTCTCTCATTATTTGCTCCATTAGTGTATTGAAGATAATAGTTAGTTTTACTGGATTTGCTGGTATCATTCCTTTCTTTTTCTTTTTGAAGATCTATAAATTACCAAGGCTTTCCCCAGTCTTTCAGGGTTTGCTACTGTTTTTCATAAATTTTGATGGCAGGAGGACCATTATGATCACTTACTCTGACACCTTGCATAACACATCATAGAATTTCACCATCAAGCAAGATTTTTCTATGACTGTTCAAAATAATTGTTAGTATAAGGTAAATAATACTGCAGCCAAAGCTACCTGCAGGTTGGCTCACCCATCTGTTTTATATGAACTCAGTAAGAATTTTTATTTTAACTCCACTAGAGATAATAGATTCTGAAGAAAATGAAAAATATCAACAGAAACATCATTAATAAAGAGAAAGACACTAAAAATATTTTACTAATGATAGATTTGAAGTCTTCCTAGACTCTGTGCTCCATCACAGGCTTCTAATTTGTTCTAGCAGACCGAACAGAGCATCTGAAAATAAAACTCATACTTCTTTCTAAGTATAAATTCCATCTTCCCGTCAGTTTTCTCTTTTAGAAAAAAATGTTTACTACAGAAGCTATATCTGCATCTACCTTTGGGACAAAAGCAAAAATCATATTTTTCTTGCTGAAGTCTGTACAACTTCAAACGCTACCTATTAAGATGACGCACCTTGTAAATTTGATCCTATTTTCCTTTTATTATGCTTTCTAGAAATGGACGTAAAGTAAAAGATTTCTTCTTCTTAAGCTGTGAAAGGAAGACCTTTGCAAATCTTTTTGGTCCCCTGAGGCAAAGCTTGTAAACCTAAGGGCTTGACAACTTTGCCCAGGGTGTTTCAAAGAACTCCACTGGAAAAAGCTTTTCTCCGCACTCATTATCAGATCTGTCCAAAGTTCACCTTTCTCACTGGAATGGAAAAAAGGTGAGAGAAAGATGAAAGTTGTGTTAGATGTTTTTGATTTTTAAAAATCTCAACAAGAGGCTTCTGAAAAGCCAGAGGAAAGAGAGAAAAGGCATCTTAAAGATGGAAGGAAAATGTAATTTGTCAGTATCTTTTTCATTCTAAATAAGGATCTTGAGCTTAACCCTGACTTTTACTGAATGTTCCAGATTTCTTCAAACAGAACACACCTCCTGGGATGCTGAATGTACTAGGTATGTCTGAATGTTCCAGGGATATCAGTGGAATGTAAGTAGATGAGACAGTACAGCAGATGTGATGAAAGACCAGCAAAGAAAGGGTTAATTATATCACCTCTCTTCCCCTCGCTCCACTGATGGGGAACCTTTTTCTGACACTATAATGCTACTGCTAAAAGGAAGAACAGATACATGGGGCAGGGAATATATATTCCGCATCTGCTTGGAAAAAATCCTGCTTCTTTTTTCAAAGGAATACGAAATGTAGACTTGCCCTGGTGATACATTACAATTTGGTGGACAAAGCACTTACACATTCTGTTTCAGTGGTTTCTGACTTTTTCCTCCCAAAATGCTTTTTAGTAGAAATTTCTCATGCTTGTTCTCCTCTCAGAAGTATATTGTTTTAGCGAGTCTAAAAGAAAAATCTATATTTGGTTGAGTTGTTTGTGCATGAAACAAGTATTAATATCAGTTAAGTCATTTTTCAGCTTCCTTATTTTTGCCTGGGTATTCAAATATATTTTGGATTTAAACTTAAAACATGGTATGTATGCAGACCTCAGTGAGGAACACATGCTCTTGCAATGTTTGAGAATAAAATAGCCAAGAAATAAACCTATGAAGAACTTAAAACAATATATGGAAAATAAATTATAATAGAAAATGCAATACATCGATCATTTTTGTTCATCGACGTAAAATTTAATCTATTGAACACATTCCAGAGGATTCCAGAAACAGAACTCTCAAACTGAATTCACAGAATTGTCCAGGTCACCTCAGTACAGTTGCTACAGATATCTCCCTATAGAGCTCACTTTGGTTCAGCGTGTCCTTTGGTGCTATTGTTTGCCATGGGGTTGCCATCAGAGAGTACTGGTGGGCAGTACTTGCCTCTAACATCTATTTCCAGTTGCCTAAATTGATCTTCTGAGGTTTCCATTGTGCTCTCTGAAAAGAAACTTGTCTTGTTGGCAGCTAGAAGTGTGAACTACATGTCTTTCTTTTCTTCACTGTTCTTTTTTTGGTTCACAAGCAACCTCCTACCAAAAGCAGAATCTGCAGAAGAGACTACATCCAAGCAATAATGCTATGAAAAAGTATGAAGAGAAGCCCAGGTGGTCACCTTGCAAATTTCCAATGTGGAAGCCTTCGACCTCTCCGCCCAAGTAGCAGCTACAGTACTAGTGTAATGAGCTTTACAAACCCTGGGAGCCTCTTTACCCTTAACTACATACGCCTCCCTAATACAATCCCCTTAACCATCTAGCTAAGGAACTCTTAGAAGCCATTTGACCCCTCTTAAGACCCCCTAAGAGTACAAACAATCTGTCAGAAGATCTGAAATCTTTTATTCTTCTGAGATAAACCCTAAGTGTTCTTCTTACATCCAATTTATGCAGCCATTGCTCTTTTGTCATCGCTGGGTCTAGGGAAAAAAATGAGGGCCAAAAATCCTCCTGGTTTAGATAAAACTCAGACACCACCTTTTGCAAAAAAAATGAGGAACTGTCCAAAGAACTAAGTTATTTCTGATGGAACTTTACAAATATTCTAAATATCAAGCCTGAAGTTCCCAAATGATATTCTGAACAAAGAACAACTAAACTTGCTATTGCAATAGCCAAAAAATGTTCCATTACTTCCTGCCATGACTTAAATACAAGGCTAATTAGGACCTACAGATACTTAAGATAATCAAGAGGAAAAGGAAACAAGTGTAGGGCCTCCCTCTATTTGATGTTTGGGAAAACATCACATCAGTGGGATATTAGCCTTTTTATTATTTATTGCACAATTCTCCCAAATTACTTACAGTGCAAATTCTCAGTAAGCTAACACTTAAATTCTTTTCTAAGCCTCTAGTAGGAAAAGAAAATATCTCCAAAAAAGGACACAAGATGGCTATTATTTTCCTAGTCCTCTACCAAAAGCAGAACATCTGCCAGTCTTAAATAAAGTATTACCTGTTAGGTGTTTTTAATCAGTCCTTCTCTCAGTGATTTATTAGCGAGACAATGATCAAGATCAAGCAAGACAATATAGGACACTGACAGACAAAATCTTATTTCCCTTCTGGATTCTTGGCAGAAAGCTGGAACAACTGTAAACATAGTTCTCATTCTCCCATATCAAAC
This sequence comes from Pelusios castaneus, assembly GCA_007922175.1. Taxonomy (NCBI): domain Eukaryota; kingdom Metazoa; phylum Chordata; order Testudines; family Pelomedusidae; genus Pelusios; species Pelusios castaneus. Next base: position 9,909,820 of record ML685830.1, read on the forward strand.
TATTTTTCAGGTAGCCACTACAATGGAGATATCTAGCAATATGAAGTGAAGGTAATGCCAGCTAATGTTTTACTCCTCAAAAACTGTTTCTGTATATCTCTGGCCATGTCTGCACTTCAGATTTCTTCTTAGTAATTTTAACCAGAATAGCAAATTTGAAAGGTGAGTAAGCCAGTAATACTGCCATAATCTGTAATAAATTTATCATTGCACTCATTAAATGATGACCAAAATTTTGTACTTCCTTTGGAATCAGAGGACCAACCCATTGCAAAAAGCTGCCGTGGCCACCAACAATTTTACATGATGTTAAGCTCATGCATAAGTGGTCACAGGTGCAGGGCATCAATATGCCTCATAGAGAGTAGAACATTTCATTGTTAACAGTTCTTCTTTTAAAATATATATTGCTCTAAATAATTAGAGAAAAGGTGTTTCTGTACAAAGTACATTTTGTTAAACTCAACCATGTTGTATTCCTATTTTCAGAGTCTCGAAATAATGACACTTATATCAAAAGAACACCACACACCATTAATGTTGTAAGGCATACAATGTAAGACATACAATTTCCTGCTAAAAAGGAGAAACAATGCCAGATTAACTGAGGAAGAAATTCATTCCACCTTCAAATCAACAGGAAAAACAAAGGACTTTGAATACAAATTTTAGGTGAGTTTCAAAACAATCTAAAAAGACTTTTAGGTTCGTTTATTTTGTCTTAAAACATTAACTTACATTTCTTTATCCTACTGATATAGCATCCAGCAGTTTCTGATTAAGAATGTTTCTCTATTCCATTGACAAGTTGTATGCCTCTCTACTTTTTCTTCTTCCCTACCACCATACCCTGAGAACACATTCCTTCTGAGCCTACAGCTTGGTGGAAAGATCTCAGCACATACTCCACCTATCCTGTCTCCCTGAGCAACCTGGCCTCATTTCTTCCAGTGAAATCTTTTCTTTCAACCTAACTGAAGCTTTTGAGACCATCTGCTCACTGTTGACCCGGTCTAAGTGCACTGGATAAAGAAGCTGGGAAAGGAAAGCTATCATTGGCACACCATTTCTCAGCTAGTGGATTTTCTTTATCTCATTTCCCAGCTTGCAGATTTATACCTTTTCTTTTTCTGATATTTCTAGAAATAGTCCAACAATAAAATGAAGAAATCCAAATTAAAGACCTGATTCTGCAAACATTTAGTTCGGGGCAAAAATGCTTATTCCTATGAGATCTCCCATGGAAGTCAATAGTGCTGATAACTTTGCTCAGTAGCATTTGCAAGATCAAAATTATAAGTTAAAAAAGAACTATATTTACATAAAAACTATTTTAAATGCACATTAAATTGTTCTAAAATTGGTGTCTGAAGTCCAGCGATTTTCCATATCAGAAATAATTATTCTATAATCACATCTTTTTACATTCAACTATCAATTCTTTCTCACAAAATATACAATTTAAATATACATCAGAATTATTTTAAATAAATATTTCATCAGATGTTGCAAAATATTTGTTTAATGGTGGGAGATTTGCACACTTACAGCAAATTTATTTTCATAATCTTGTAAATTTAATTTAATTTGGAGTCATACCAAATAATCTTTTCCTATAAACTGAAAAGAAAACTGTATGTGAGGAAACTTACACATTACCTTGAACATTTTTGTTCTTCTCAGTGAAACACGGCAACAGTAGAATTTCTGCAGAGAATTCTTCAACTCTTTCTTCCATCAACAAAAAGAGTTTTATAAGATGAGAAAGACATTTGAGTTGATACAAGGTTAAACAAAAGTTTCTTCCTTTTCTGGGGTATTCTTGGGTAGCTGTCCAAACAAAAAGTTATAAAATTAATTTTCTTTCTTAGCAGATATTATGAAAGATGCTTATGATAAAACTAATTATATCAAACTACACTGTATAAAGTAAAAGTCTTATTATTAGTGATGATACAAGATAAGCTAATATCGTAGTCGAAGACTGTCATTTCTTTCTCTGGAGACCAGATCTCTAAATCCAATGGATGCACTCATTGCACCTCAGCAATGGGTGAGAGAGGTGGTGTAAAGCTTTGTATTGCTTCTCTAATCCTGAAGCAGGATAGGAGCCAAAACAAAGCACAAATCTAAAGGCTACTCTAAATTACAATGGCCAGAAAAGGCCCTTTGCGGGATCATTCTGCCAGACACAGACCACCAGAGCAAGTTGCTACTCCACCAATCTCCTGTCCTGTCCCCTCTCCAAACCTTATATCTAAGGAAGGGAGGGAGTGGGGGAAGATATATAAGGGAAGTGACTTTAAAGCCAGTCACATCAGAGAAATCAACTTCCATCTTTGGGCAGTTTTCTCCAGTAACAAGTGCCTCAAAACTTGCCCTCCAGCAGCCAAAATGTAATTGATTTCTACCTCTTGCTCTTGATTATGACCCTTCGAAAATATTACAAATACAACACATGAACTCTCCTGTACTATTCAGATTATGGTAGATATCATCAAAGAACCATAAACTCTGAGCTGATCATAACATACAACAAGATTGTTTCTCGGTAAACATCTTGGCAGATGGTTATAGTTGCTTTTTCTTTTTATCCTTTGCTGGTTTGATTCCAAATTAAAATAAAATTCACTAAGATGCACACATACTGTAGATGAATGTTTTTATAAATAAAATACTATATGGTGCATGCAACCCAACCATTCTTTGCAAACATTAAAATTATTTTTGTAATTTCTTACATAAAATGATGTATTTTAAACTTTTCTTGGTCTCTCGACAGTAAATGCTGTTTTTTATTGGCAAAACATATAAAAAGGCCTTATGGTATACGCTAGTGTTGCTTTATAGCATATATTTATTTTATGCAGTAGTATCTTCCAGAAGGTGTCATTTTTTAGTATTGACAATAGTGTCTAAAATTAAAAATCAGGAACTAAAGTCCCCACATTAATGTGATCACAAAAAAAATCAGCTTTTGTTAATAGAGTTCCTTCTTCATATTCCTTTGGTATTTCTCATTTGCATATCTCATATTACAAAGTTACAGTTGAACTCCAGATTTCACTATCCATTAGCTAATGCAAGTAGGGAATATTCCAGTCAAGATTTAATTCAGAAAACATTCTTAGCAGTATTTTGCCGACAAAAAGGTTGTGTTGCACAAAATTGAGCAAATCTAGAAACACCTCTTTACCATATATTAATGGTTTAGGACATCACATCAATACACTGTCACTCAGCAAGTCACCTTGTCAGGTTAACACTCTGCTTGCACAATACAGTTAATGAATATGACATTTGAGTGAAAAGAGACATCAATCTAAGTCTTCACGAGCCTAAATATGTGGGGTATGAAAACACGTGAGACTGTCAGTGAACAAATATCAGCAAGCATTACACTCATATAACAGTTATTTTTTCAGAAACCGAACATTTTATTTTCAATGGTTAGAGCTTGAAACATATAATCACACGTCACATCAACCAGGGAACCCTGTTTGAGCATGGAGCCAAACTGTAGAAGGCTGTGCAATGGTTTTGATTTTGTTTTACTAAATCATACGGTTTAAAATATATATTATTTAATATTTTTATTTTATAACATTTGGAACCTTACTTTTAAAAACATGATAAAACTGGGAGTGGTGTACCTGGCCCTTTGAGGCCCTCTGCTGGAGGCCTCATGGCCCTACCACACTCTGCTGTGAAAGTGAATCCTCCAGGCCTGCCAAGAAAGGCTTCAGGGAACCAGCCAATCAGAATACAGCAGACTCAGAGATGGTCAGCAGAGAATGGTACTTTGCTGGGGAGTTCAGCTGAGAATACAAATGTCTTGTTCTTCCAGAAGAAGACATGCCCAAATCCTACTTTTATATACTCGCTTGAAAATTTACAATTGAATTTAAAACTGAGTATAACTAAAAGGATGATGTCTGTCTGAGTCTGCAGACAGCCAGAAAGAATGGCTCTCAGAAGTGCACTTCAATAGGATGTTAATTCCAAAACCTATTGCTCTGGAGGAGCCTCATCCTGCTGCACCTGTCTAGTGAGGAAGGGGCCATTGCCACTCCAGGGCAGGGACAGAAGCATGGATTGGGGACAGAGATACAGAATCACAATGTTCCTATAGCCCTGGATTACCATCACCTGGACCTGCCAGTACCTCAGGTGCTCCATAGCACATCACCTTCAGCTAAAAGCCAATAAAAACATTAGCTCTATTACAAACATTTCATACAACAATGTTACTCCAAAATACCTTCCCAAACTCTCAGGAAGGAACCTACACATTTTTTTTCAATTGCAATGAGCATTTAAGCTACATTTTAATGGAACCTTGAGGACAGAGTTCAAAATTCCCCCTTCTTGTAAACAATTACAAAGATTGAAGAAAACTTGTTTAAAAAGTTTGCTAAGCTGTACTGTATACATGAAACAATATTATATACTTTTTCAGATCACAGCATCTTGTACTATGAAACTAAAAAATTTTCTTTGAGTTGAGAGGTTAAATATGTTCTATAGACACTGACTCTTCTAGAGTACTTAACAAAACAGTAACTGTAGAAGGAATATGGTTGTAAATTTCCTAACCACTAATAGGTTAGGAAAGGTGGTAGGAGGGGCTTAAATTAATTGGTACACTTCAAAATTATCAGGAAATAGAGAGGAAAAGATAGTATTTTTGTACCTTAATGAAAATTTAATTCCATACAAACTAGGAATGTAGCTCCATGCTGCTCCATATTAAAGAAGCAAGCATGGAACCAGGAACTAAGAATGTTATACAGCTAAGAGACAAAGGTGTAACAAGATCCAAAATCTGGAAGTTGAAACTAGACATATTCAGACTGCGAAAAAGGTTCAAATTTTAAATAGTGAGTGCAATTAATCATTGGAGCAACCTGCCAAAGATTGTGGTAGATTCTCCATCACTAGCAATTTTAAATCAAGATTGGATTTTTTAAAGGTTATGCTCTAGTTCAAGGAGGAATTAATTCAGACACTTCCTGAAACCTCCATTATACAGGCAGTCACCCTAGATAATTACTGTGCTCCCTTCCAGCTTTATAATCTATGAATGGAGAAGAATGATGTGGATCAGGGATCCAGAAACAATGGTAATTTACCCTACAGAAACTGTGGTTCTTCAAGATAGTTTGCCCACATGTATTTCATTTCTAGTGCTCATGCATCCTACATGTGTGAGACCAGAATCTTTTTTGGACAACACTCACTGTTAAATCCATACCAGTGTCTTGGCAGCTGAGGCTATAAAAGGTAGGGTGTCTGCAACCATTCTCCAGTTCTTTCACCAAAACAGAATCTATATTAACAGAGACTCTGTAGAAGTGAAGGAGAAGGCAAGTGATTGTCCCCATGTATTCCACCTCTGGTGACTCACAAGCAGTAACTCAACATCTAGAGCAGAGTACTCAGTGACAGCAGAACAGCTTTCCCAAAATAGGCATCAGGTCTGGAGCACTCAGCTCAGGAATACTGCTTAGTGAAGGTATGACTTGAACTCTAGGTAACTACTTTATAAATCTCTAAGTCTGGACACCTCATGGAGAAGCTGCAAATACAGACTCTCGTGGAATGTATCCTCACCTGCCCAAGTGAATCCAAATGTATATGGCATAACATGTTTTGACACCATCCAGGACCTCTTTCAACATCTTTGGAGTGAATATTGGTTTGACCCTTCATCCTGTCAGCAAATACAGGAACAGTCTAACAGAACTCTTCAATGACTTTGTTCTGTCCACAATGTAGGAAAGAGATCTGAAAATATTCAAGATGTGAAGTGTCGCTTACCCCCCAACCCACCCAGTAATAACACATGTGAGGAAGGAAATTGGATCATCTAGTTGAGAGAGAAATCAGAGTCCATGTTAGGTGAGAACTTAAAGTGAGGACTAAGGCTCCACTAGGCGCTGGAGGGTAGGAGTCCCACTCAAATAGATGTATTTGTGCTAGCTCTCATTGAGCTAGTGTGCTAAAAATAAGAGTGTAGCTGAGGTAGGACAGGCTGAGGTGAACAACAGCATGGGCAAGCCACTTCAAGTATCTATCCACAGGGTCCAGGCAAATTTCTCCTTGAAGCGGCTAACCCGTGCCCCTGCTCACCACTGTCTGCACTAGCACAGCTACACACCTATTTACAGCTAGCATTTGTATAGCTATTTATAGCTACCTCTTACTGAGATAGCATGCTCTAAATAGGGGTGTAGCTGTGGTAGCAGTAGGCGTTAGCATAAATCTGTCTACTTGAGCAGTATACATAATCTTAGAGTCACTTTGTCTTTGTGGAAAAACAACAGAGTCCTGTGGCACTTTTAAAGACTAACAGATTTATTTATCGAATGAGCTTTTGTGGGAGAAAAATCTCACTTCATCGGACACTTTGTGGAATTCTGTACTGGATGATCCTGCCACAAGGGCTTGACTGAGGTTATAGAAGCTATAATATGGCCAATAAGAAGTCTTAATGGATATAGGGTATAAAGAGCATGTTGCCAAAGGTTCAAAAGGAAGTCCCAACAATCTTGTCCAAAAAAATGCTGAGGTCCCAAGAAGGAGTGTCTCTACCAGGTGGGAAAACAAAGAATGAATCCTTTGAGAAATGTGGCCACTGTTGGGTCAGAAAAGACAGCGTCACTTTCATCTAGAGGTGATGAGTAGAGTTAACTGTCAGATGTACACCTATGCAGCTGAGAGAGGCACCTGAATGCTTTAAGGCTAGCAGGAAGTCCAAGGCAGACTGGCAATTCTTCCAAAGGAGACTGGCAATTATTTTTCATCAGCCAAATAGAAAGCCTCCTCCATTTTGCTGAATAAGTAATTCTGGTGGTGTCTTTTATACTGCATGCTAAAATATTCTGAACTGTTAAAGTCTGCTGAGGATGAGTCTGTGGATGTAAACATGAGATGGATCAATTCTGGGTGTACGTGCAGGACTTGGGCCCTCTGTATAATCACATCTGCAAGCATGTAAAGCTGACAGGACCAAGTCCAAATACCAAAACTGTTTGGGTTGGACTGGGACTGGGTTATCATCATCATTAGGGCTACAACCTGCCTGATCTTTCACAGGACCCTCAGTATCAAACAGACCTGGGTATCAGAAAAGCATCCTATTGAGGGCAGGGTTGCCTTCCCCTCTAGAGCAGCATCTACAAAACTTATTGATCCTAAAGAGGTCTATTTTTGTGTATCCCTGTTTTGCATAAGATATTTTGTAGGTAACCATTCATGATTGTTGACGTTATCATTCACTGAGATGACCTGCTAGCATGTTTTGTAGACCTGAGAGATGTGGCGCAACAAGTCCTTAAAAGTACGACAGGACTCCTTGTTTCTTTGGCTGACCTAGACTAACACGGCTACCCCTTTGGAACTTGTCACATGCAGAATGGTGACTGATACAGCAATCCCAAAAGTAGATGGCTTCATAGCAGAATGGGAATGAGCAGGTCCCTCATTTCTTGATAGAATACGCTGCTGTGATGCTGTCTGTCAGTAGCTGTGCCATGGTACTCAGAGGTACTAGATAGAAAACTGTGCCTGCTATTTGAACACCTCTGAGCTCCAGGATGTTTATGTGAAGATTTGCCTGCTCGGAGGGACCAGAGATTCTGAGTAGTAAGGTGCCCTAGATGAACACCTCATTCTACTGGATGCATTTATAACCACCATCCAGTTGGAAGAGACAGAGCATGGCACTCCACTGCACAAGCGTATATTGTTTTTCTGCCAATTTAGCATTGAGACGATTTCCTGAGGAAACATGAACAATATCTCTATGTAATGTCTGCCACACAGATATATGATCTCACCTGTTGAGATGACCAATCACAAATTAGCCAGTCATCAAGGTAGATTTGAATCCTTTGCCTTCTCAGATGTATCTACATGACTGTTAGGTACTTGGTAAAAACCTCAGGGCCATGAAACTACCGAAGAGAAACACTCTATATGGATAATGAGGACTTTCCAACAAAAAACCTGAAACGTATCTTGTGGGATGGATGAACTGCAGCATGAAAATTGGCATCTTCAAGCCAAGATCAGTCTTGAGACCCTAAGACAGATGCTAGAGTCACCATCCTGAACTTGGTAAATTTGAGTCATCAGAGATCCAGATTAGGGTGGCATTCCTCTCCTGCACCTGGGACTAGGAAATAATGAGAATAAAACCCCCTGCCCTGGAATTCCACAGCTCTGAGTTGCATAAAGGAGTCCATTTCCTTTCTGAGCAAAATCTCATGAAAAATGTCCCTGAAGAGGGATTGGAAAGTGTGATCGGTGGGCAGCACTCACTGCTGGATGGGCTCCTCCTGGTGGTGTTTTTGGGAAATAGTTCAAGTTGTGTCCCATCTGTGGCCTGTGTGCCATCACTCCTTGTGCAGCTGCCCAGCCCTCCAGCTGGGCACCTGTCCATATATCCCCCTTCTGAGAGAGATTTCACTGTCCCATCTCTGCCACTCCATTGTCTGTGGCCACCACAGTACTGCCACCACTCTACTGGGGGTCTGGGAGGAGGTGGGAAGGGACCCAGGCCTGCCCACTTCCTCAGACGCCAGCCCAGGGACCCTGGGCGCAGTGATCTCTGCACCACTTCTTTCCCCTATTCCTCACAACAGATTCCTGGGCCTCTTCCCCACAGTCCCAGTACCTTGTCCGCCCTGGATCCCACAAAAACCCAGCATCAGTCACTATGCTGTCCTAGGTGCTGACTCCTTCAACCAGTGGGGCAGACAGCCTTTTCTGCTCAAGCTCCCAGTATGGACTGCCTGCTCTGGCTTTCCCATTCCCTTTTATATGGGGCTTCCAGGCCCTGATTGGCTCTCCTGCCACTGTTGTTCATTGCCTGTTCTTCCCTGGGCCCTCTTAACCCCTGTCTAGCCAATGCAGGGCAGTCACCCAGTCACAGAAAGGAAGAGAAAGAATGGGTAAGGAAGTACTGGAACTGGCTAAAGTACTCCTTGTCTACTATTTCCAGGACTCACTGGTCTGAAATTATTTAGTTCAAAGCCTTTCAGAAAGAAAAGTTTCCAAATAGGGAAAAAGTTAGATCCAGATGTTCTAGGAACAATCAATGGCACCACCCAACTTGCTGGCAAAAGGTCAATGCAGGATCTATGGTGAAAGAAGAAGGGACAGAGAGTTTCCTTCTAAGTCCCTTCTGCCTCTTAGAAGCTCTGATACATTACCCATAGTAGTATGAATAGAGTTGCCTCTACCTCTGCTAATTCCAGGGCATATAGTTTCCTCCTATGAACTGCACTGAAGTGAACAACCAGGGAGTAGAAGGGAGCTTTCAAGTCCTTTAATATGTGAAGGGCCTCATCGGTGTTCTTGTTGAAGAGCCCACAGTCCTAAAAGGCGAAGGCTACTGTATGCAAGACATCAAGGACACCTTTAACTAATCTTTTTAACTAGTTGGTTTAACTAGCTGGCCCTCCAGGACTGAGAACTTGAGCTCTTCTTTGTGCTCCCGGGTGAATCTCTCAGTGATATCTGGTACCCATTCAGGAAGACACACACAGCCAGAAGCTGCTGGCAGTTTGAAATGAGAATCTCTAAACAGGCTAAGGAACATGTCTTACAGCCACCCATACCGTGCTTTGTTGGACCCTGGTCCCTAGATGTTGCTCAAGTGCTCCAGGCATCAGTGTTTATGAAAATAATTTAATATGATCATTTGTGTATTTGAAAATCATTTACCTATCATCATTTTTAAAGGCTAACTTTTGTGTTACAGATTAGGTAATGGTAAAAGCATTGACTTGTTTGACAATCCTAGTTATGAAGTTGTCTATTTTTCTACAAGTCAGCAACAGAGCAAGCTTTGTATACACACACTCACATGCACTGATCTTAGGAATTCCTCTAGTGACATGCAAGAGTGAGAGCTTGAGATCTTAGATGCAGTAAATTTTCGACACAAGAATTTTTCATATTTTTCCTTTTAATCCTTTTAATTCCATTTAATCTTCCTCAAATTTCCCCAATGCTCACACATTTTTTTCAGCTCTATATTCTCTTCTGTCCCTTTTCAGAATTTGTCCTCATCTCAGATCCCCCCCCCCATCAGTTCTCTTCTCAGAACCTTCTTTTTAGAACTGCCCTTTAGATCCTTCTCAGACTGCTCTTCAGCTCCACCCTTCTCAATTCCCCCATTTTCAGATCTCCATTTGTCCCCTCACTTGATACTGACACCATCATTGCTGTCTCCTTTCTGGAACTCAGGTATAATCCTCCAACTGCTGGGAGAAAGATGGCAGGTACTGCATACAATTTATCTTGGATAAGCAAAATTCTGGATGAGATTCAGGTAGATGTGACAGGACCATCAAATGCATGACATTTGACAGCCTATAAAAAATATGGGCAAGAGAAACCAAATTAAAGTTTCATGGGCACCTTATCTCTAGCATTTTTTAACTTCTAAAAGCTTGACTTTGCAACCTTAGCATTCTTTTAATGTAGTAATTTTGTATGCATATTTCTGCATGTTTCTGGATAGCCAAACACACAATATTAGACCAAAATCACAACTGCTCCCTACTTCTATTTTCTGTTCTGAAGAGATATTCCAGAATGCACTGGGATAAAGATTTAATCAGAGGGCATGCACAAATTGGAACTTGCTCTCAAATTCCTGAGAATCAACTGAAAGAAAAGATGTATTAAAGATTCAGCACATCTATTCCTAAACCCGATTGCTAAGAAATCAATTTCTTTGGTTCTCCAAAAAAGAGTGCCAACAAAATAGTAAAGACAGATTTTTCTTTAAACCTTAAAAAAAAAAAATCATAATTCTTTCTTACCTATTTTTTTTGAAATCTTAGTTAGGAACCTAAAGACATAGATTCTGAAGTGAAGGATTAGTATATTGAATATTTAACAAAGAACCTGTCTTTAAATTGTTTCTCAATTGTTTTAATCTCTTCCATGTTTTCTGTGATGTCACAAAACAACTAGTTCACCAGCTGTACATATAAAGGCTTCCCGGAAAAACAGGGTAGACAAGAATTTCTAATGTAAAAACACAGGCAGAATGTGTGTGTTGGAAGGTTGCGTGTGTGTTTTAAAACAAAAACAACTCATCATAAAGCCACACACACACACACACACACACACACACACACACACACACACACAC
>ML685830.1:9921002-9981376 GCA_007922175.1 Pelusios castaneus
ACACACACACACACACACACACACACACACACACACACACACACACAGCCATTTTTCAACTGTACAGGTCATCTTTAAATAAGCTATGAAAGTTCAGTGACTCCTACCTCCTCCCAAGGTAAAAAAGAAATATAAAAGCAAACCATAAATTATGGAATATGTAATCCCTTTTCTTTGTGAGACAAAAAACTAACTCTAGTTGTCTAAGTTCCTGCTTCCTTCTTTCCTGTCACAAAGCCTAAATTTTAACTTGGCAGCTCTCAAAATTCTCAGAGATTCTCCTACCATCATATCACCTGAGGTTTGCATTCCTTAGGCAACAAACATATTTAAATAAAATTTTTAACAACTTGGTTAGGTGACAGTTCTGACCACAACTGCCTAGCCTATGTAGAAAAGGATCAACCATGTTTCTTCATTGTGTAAATGAGATTTTACAGTAGTCATCCATATACAAAAATCCCCAAAAGCCAAAGGTCAAGGGTATTTGTTTAAACACTGAAATCTGTAATAAAAGTGCATCATAAATGTATTCTTCGTTTCTATGTGACAAGTTTTAGAGTGAAAACATTTTTGAGTTAACTAAAAGAAAGAAAAACAAGAACACACAATAAAAAGATCAATCCATGATACAATTTTCTTCAAACATGAAAAGCATTTGCCTTGTAAACTCCCATAACACAAAAATGGCCAACATAAACTTCACTGAGTTTCCAAATAAATATAATTTTGGCTTAAAAAAAAGTATAAGCAATTTCAATATAAAATATATAGAATTTGGAAAATTGTAACCCCCTAAAAATAAGATCTTAGGGAAAAAATCCACCTTTTCAACTTGAAATATAGAACAGAAATACTATGATTCAAATTTGTAAGAGGGTATTGTTTATCACAGCAATTTTCATACTGTGGTGATAGGGACCACTGGTGGTCCTCGAAATGCTTGTGGCATATTGAGAGTGGGATTTATACCTTGGCGCTGGCTCTCCTGTTTCCAGATGTTAAACGACATTAAAAGAGGCTAAAAAAAAAATCTGTCAGTATGTTTGTAGTATTATTATTTCATCTGTATAACTGTTGTAGTTGCCTAAGGATGTTGTACAGTTCTGAAAAGAGGTGGTCTGTTCAATTCTGATATGGGAGCAAACACATTCGATTAAAATGTAATCCAAACAATGAGATTGATCAGTATATTGGAAAGAACAAAGTACTAAAGTTAAGTGGACATATATAAAAATAAAGCTATTTCAATTTATATTTTAAAGAAGCAACATCTGCAGAAATTTTACCTTTCCACACAAAAAATAAATCAATAAAATATGAAATAGCAATATAGTAGGAAAGAGCAGGATTACCACTGAAACCAAAGACTACAGCTTTTTTGACATTACATTAAAAAAACCCTCTTTCTGAATAATTTAAACTGAATACAGTGTAGAAACTCATTTTAATCCAAATAAATCCTAATGTGGGGAGTAAAAAAAGTTATTGATGTAGAGAAAAAATACATGTCTGTCCCTGCCCAGAGAAAATATAGAGGAAAACTAAAGACCAATGTGTGTCTTCCTTGTAACAGTCAACATATACCATACACACTTAAAAGGTTAATATCTAGCATGGATTTCCTATAACATCTCTCAAACAATGAATCTCAGTTTTTATCCCTCTTATTTCTTTTGCATGTCAGAGTGGAAATTTATTAAAAATAGTATTAAAAAACAATAAGATTTTTGCATTTATTTACCACTTATTAAGATTATCCCTTATTGTCTCAAAAGGCAGAGACATGAGAAATAAAATTTTTTTAGATCTGAATTAACAAGGTACACTTGCTAATTCATGTTCCATTTGTTTTTGTGATCCCAGGAAGAAACGTGATCAGAAGTGTGCTTATGTTCTGCCTAATACCTATGTACTAAGTAGGTCATGAAATAAATTACCAAGGAATACGTATGGAAGGCACTGGAAAAAGGAATCACCCCGTCCTCTCTTCCTTGACACAGTTGAGAGAGGAGACAGGAGGATGAATCAATTTTTAGGATTGATGTATACTGGAGAGGATCCTGTGAAGTTTTCCATACTCCTCTTTGCATATAAGAGGGAAGTCCACTCTTCACAGCAGGGATTGATTAAGGACAGGAGAGGATGAAGAGTGGGGTTCTCCATGGCATATGTGTTAGACTTCTGTCAAGAGCACTACTAACCGTAAGCTTCCAACTTTAGCTTCAGCCTTGCCAAGTAAATTCCTTACTTTTAAGTTATCCCTCATTTTTCAGCAAAATGACATTCACGGTGAATAAAACCTTGGCTTGTTTAAAAAAATTGTAAAATGGATTACTCTCTCTCTTTTCCTGTACCTTGGCCGCAAAAGAAAAGAAAGTTTCATACAAGAAGAGAGAAGAGTTAAGCAGCAGTGCATGGGGACACAAAACACCTGCCTGAGGACAACCAGCTGCAGTTCTGTTGAAGAGGAACAATAACCAAAATAAGATCAGTTGAAGAAATACCACCTCCCCTCTCCATATCCCTAATTTGGATATGTGGGGTAGGGAGAAGTGCTGTGGGCCTACAAAACAGCCTGATTGATGGGAGGAACTCAGAGGAACCTGAGAGAATCACAGCTCGCATAAAGGAAATCCATCAAAAATACAAAATGGGAAAATAAAAGCTGTACCTAAACATACATATGGAATCAAGAGATAAACTCACTAAAGTCTTTAAAAAGTCAATCGAGGTTGCAAGGCCAAAATACTGACCTTTCTGGAAAGGTCTTCCTTCTGGACGCCCTAAGATATGTGGGGAGGAAGATGTCACCAAAAAGGATAATCTGCCAATAGTGGGCAGAAAAAAAGATAAGCAGTGGCTTCCTAATACACTGTGTTTGATAGTGCTTGAAAATTGTTCTTCAAGGGGCCCTAAATGGGTTAGAGTGGGGTCGAGGAAGAGCAATAAAAAACAGTAAGAGTTAAAATGTAAGTACAACCTAAATACAAATAATCAAGCAATTTCATAAACAGAACTAATATTTTGTCAAAATCTGAAATGAAGCAGCTTACTAAAGCAAAAGAACTTTACCTTATTGGTAGCTACACTCTGTATAGGGAAATTTTAAGGGGTAAATTTTAAAAGAGATGCACATGAAGATATATGCATAAATCCCATTAACAATGTATTCCCCTGCTGTCAGTGATATTAACTTTAAAATGATGCTATAACTATTATCAAAATACAGCATTTCTGACAGCATTCATCTGTACACACTCCTAAACCCAGCTAGTATATAAATGGTATTATTTTTCACTTGCATTTAGCAAAGATATATTCAGTTTTATAGACCCTAGTCAGGATTCTCTCCTCTTATGTTGCACTGTGGTATATAATTTTTTTTTAATAGCTGAAGGTTTAAAAATTTGTGTTGCTGGATATAATCATTAATTTCATAAAATTGCAAAAGGCAACTTAATATATTTCTTCATAGCAGCTGTAATACACAATACTACGCAGAACTAAATTATTACAAACAGTGCCAGCAGTTTTCTATACACAGTACTTAAGATAATTATAAAAAATCATCTTCATTACTGCATACTAACATTTTTTTTTAACAGTTTAATTTGGATAGGTTACAAGCTACATTCAAATCACACAGATATAATTACTGCAAACCCAAAAAGCTATAAAATGTTCCCAACCAAATCCCTTTGACCCTGTTAATGTCTGTTCCTTGTTAATCTAAGGCAAACATTGTTTGTAGTGTGCATTTGTTACAGAATATGAAAAAAAGAAAGGAAATCCCTTAACAGTTGTTATTGATTCCAGCATTTACGGACTGAGAGTTAAGTGCTGTTTACTAAACGGAACAGATGCAGATGCTGACAAAAAGGTAAACAATTGTTGCATGGCTTACTGCCAGACTCTGAGATGATATATTAAACTCTAAGTGAAGCACATTTCCCCTATGGATTGCACTTATTGCCACTTCATTTCCTGTGCGCTCTGTCTCACTGCTGCTCTGCCTGGCACTAAGCTATTTCCAGTTCTTCAGTGACCCCTGAGGCCCTAGCGCTACCTCGCACAGCCATTAGTGAAGGGAATTGCATGTGTCTGACACGGCCTGAAACCAATTATTTGATATTTTCTTCAGAATGATGCCCAACTCTGTTGGGAATGAGCAATCATGAAATAATTTACCTCCTGATTTAATTTTTTCCTGCACAAATTAGTTGTAGTCTGACCTGGCTATACACAGCTGTCTGTAACATATCTCTGTCTTATCAAGATTATACTTGAAATGATGAAGAGGGGGGAGGAGGGTGGAATACAATAGGTTGGGGAATCCTGCTTTAAAAAGGCATTGACAAGTTTATCAGATATACTGATCCCATGTACTCTCTGCTGATTGAAACTGACAGAACCATAAAGAACTATCAGCGCAGCAGAGGAAACAGCATGGATGCAAACAGTTATCAGACTGTTTAAGGTTTTTTTAAACACCTGTCCACTTTTCAGTTCCCTTTAGTTCCACTGAAACCTGGGGATGCCAACGAAATCTCATAAAAAGCACACTCAAAACCACCTGCACACACCAATTTCTGACTGTCCAGCATACACTGTGCGCTTTAAAAAAAAAAAAAAAAAAAAATCCTTATGGCATTTATTTTAAGAATGGCCATTGATCTGAAGAAAGCAGACATTTGCCTATTGCTCATCACCCTAGATGTTTGACTTTTATAATTCCTTATTCTGTACATCCTTACTGTGTAAGTCACAGTGAAGGACCTAGTGAAGTGAGGATTTCACCTTATCTGTAAACATGGAAAGCATGTATAAATTTGCATATGTTTAGTCAGAAGAGCATGTCTGGCACAGAAAGAGAGATGTCACTGCCAACTATAAACAACATCAGTAAAAGACTACACAAGTCTCTTGAAAGAGATTCACTAAACATGAAGCTTTAATCAACTCTATTCCATAATGTCTCCCAATAACATGAAGTAAGATTTTCTTTTCGTTCATGAAAGCTAATTCCACATTAGACGTTAGGTATCAAATGTTTAGGAGTCCTTTGTTAGCATTCAGTGTAGAAGTCTGCCAAAAATAAAAATTTAATATAAATTGAGAGAGCTATAGTCCAGTTCTATAAACAAAGGAGCGGGAGCCAGGAATTATATTCATGGCTCTGATGATAACTTTGTGTACTGTGGTCTTGAGCAAACCATCTCACCTATTTCATTCAGTTTTATTTATAAAATGAAAACAATATCTACCTACCTCATTGACCTGTTAGTAGGATTAGAAAACATTTATAAAGTATTATGTAAGTGAAAAGTGTTCAATAGTTATTATTAGTAATAATAATTATAGAGTTTATACTTCACAGAAAATCACAGCTCTGTTGGTAAGGCTGAATTGAGTAGGCACTGATTTGGGGATTCAGATCTCTTTGCTATATGGGCCCAAAATCACAGCACTTACTCTTGGAGTACAGAATGATATTTTCTGAGAATTTACAAATAAATCAATTAATTGGTTTATGAATTAAAATTAATTAATGGATCTTTTACAAATTAGCATCCAGTGTAAGATCATTTTTGTTCTTAATTATTTTACTAAAGAATAATGCAGACTCATGTCACTTTCCATATAGTTAAAGCTAGATGAAAACTTGTGCATAAATTACATTTATGCAGAGATTTTTTCTTTTTTTTAAGAATTAGTGGTAATTCTTGCGGCTGTTTTTCATAATTAAAAGTATCTTCTTCAGCAGAGGTTGACAGAAAATGTTCTGGTTCAGAAAATTCAAAAAATACTGCAATTTCCAAATGTTGCCATTTCCAATTGTTCTCAGTAGGACTGAGACAACATGCCGCCCTTAGCAAACATACCTTGGCCCCCAGGGGCATACACAGAGGGGTGGAAGGTACGGAGTGGTACCCCTGCAATAATCAACAAGGGCATGGAATTCCTCTGGCCCCAAGCTGCAGCGAGGAGGGCAAGCTCCTCCGATCCCAGAGCTACAACGGAGGCATAGAATGTGCCCCTCCAAAATCTGTCAAATTTTTATTTCTGGGCACATCCCTGACTGCCTTCTTACACCTGTTCTTCAGTATTCTCTTCTCTGCCTCTTGGGATTAAAGGAAGCTTCCCTGAAGGCAGCGAGGCTTCATTCACACAGGGAACATTAGAAGAGGCCATTCTGAACGAAAGCATCTTAACCTAGGGAAGCATGTGGCCTCACTTCCATTGAGAATAATAGGTGATGGCAGCTAATTTGAAAAAGGGCAATCTCTTTCAGTCTCTGCTGAAGGAAAAGCTAGATGCCACCAAGTTGGTCACACTTTATGGTTTCACAAATCTCATGTCATTTAAACTGGTGGGTTTTGGTCATCTTTGGTTATAAATCATTCAAAAAAATAGGCTTATGATACTGAACTGTAATTTGAATAGAAGTCACAATCAAAAGTACTTAATACCCCTTAATTTCATGAACTCTAAATTACTTTAAAATATGCACATTTAAAACACATCAGCCAATTTCACCTCAATCCTCTGTTAAATATATTAAAAATGGAATAGTCCAGCATTACAGCTGTTGTATTGCACAGGCAAACTATCCTAAAATTAGACTGCAAAAAACTTTCAGCCAATCAAGAGATTCAATAGGACTCTCATCATTCCTTTATGTTGCCTACATTGGATATTATGTATTCCCTAAATAATAGATGAAAGTGATCTTGTCACTGTTTGCTTCTTGGAAATTCCAAGAGTTAACAAAAGCAAACAGTGACATCTTTTATTCTAATAAAGCAGAAATGCAACTCAAAAAAGGGGGGGGATATTGACTCCATCCTGATAAGTAATTTTCTATTTCCTTCCTCTTGCTATTTCATTACCTTACTTTGGCAGAACCATCATAGTTATGGGTATCTTTGGAAAGAATATATACAAATTAGAAATGAATATAGACATACATAATGGCAGCAGACATTCAGTTTTAAGAATTGCTGGAACAATGGAATTGTTTACTGGAAATCCATAAAATCCTTACATCATTGAATATGAAGACTTGGCTTACATTTTCATTTTTACGTATGGTGGATTTATGTGCATAAGAGCAGTTTCACGTGTACACACATTGAGATGCAACTACTCTATTAAAACACCTCTCCATACATGAGGTAAAAATCCTTCCTATTGGCTCATTATGGAAGAAGTTGGATCTCCCCAGTAGACTGTATAGCAAAAGGGAGTTTACCTGAAGCTCTCTGTAATTTCCAGGTGTTAACTGACTAACGCAATTATCACTCTGTCAAAGATATTGGAAGCAGAAAAGACCATTTAGGATCACACACACTGATTCCTTGGCATTTTGCAGGTTTACTACCCTCATTTCTGTTCTAGATTATCTAAATTGGCGGTGAGTTTCTGGGCCTCTCTACTTCATCACACTTTCTTTAGAAGTACACAAGTTATCTATGACATGTAACCCATTAATCAGCATATCCTCCTCTTTTTGGAACTACAGGTTGCACTTTGTTTCAACTCTCAGCTAGAAAGAACCAGTAAGTTGCATACTTCTAGACCAGGGGACAGCAACCCAAAAGACAGGAAGAGCCATTTTAAAAATTCCTTCAGTATTCAAGTATTTTGAGAGCTGCAATGGCTGTGGTTTCCTGGCCCACCCTTCCCACCCCACTGCCCTGCTCAGCTGGCTGCTGGGGACCACCCCCCCAACTCACCCCCACTCCAGCACCTTGCCTCGCCCCTCCCACACCTCTGGGTCCCTGCTTTGCCTCGTCTTCCCCGCCTCCCCGCTACAGCTTCTTGCCACCGAGTTGGGCTTGGCCTGCCTTGCCCCGCACCACACAGCTCTGTTCTCCTGCCACTGGGTGGGATGGGGCCCACCTCACCTCACGCACCCTCGCCCCCCTCCCACTCTCCACCACTGGGCCGGGCTGAATTGGGCCTCCTTACCCCACTCTCCACCGCTCAACTGCGTCAGACTGGACCTGCCTCGCAACTCTCCCCCACCCCCGCTCTGGCTCTGCACCACTGGGCCAAATCAGGCCCACTTCAACCCCTCTCCCCATGGATCTGCACAGCCCGGCCGGATCAGGCCCGCCTTCCTGCTCCCCCCTCCCGCCTGGCTCTGCACAGCCCTGCCAGATCGGGCCCGCGTGCGGCTCCGGAGCCACAGGTTGCCGACCCATGTTCTAGACCAGGGGTCTGCAACCCAAAAGATAAGAAGAGCCATTTTTGAAAATTCCTTCAATAACAAAGTGTTTTGAGAGCCACAATGGGTGTAGCCTCCTGGTGGGAGGTGAGCCAGGATTTCTGCTGCAGGGTCCCCTTATTGCAGGGGGGGAAGCCTGGAGCTTGGCATGGGCTGCCCGTGGGGTCCCTGGTGGCTGGGGGAAGCCCAGAGCCAGGCATGGGCCTCCTGCAGGGTACCCCGGTGGTTGGGGGAGCCCAGAGCCGCAAGGGGGCAGCCAAAGATCCGCATGTGGCTCCAGAGCCACAGGTTGCAGACCCCTGTTCTAGACAGACAAAGCTCTTTCTTAGTGTCTAAGGACCACATCCTGGACAATCCACATCCTAGACACATCCCCAGTTATGTGATAGGACACCATTCTGGAGGACACCAAGGATAGAACCAGGCAGCTCTAGAATTAAGAGCATGAGTTGATACATTTTGAGCTAAAAAGCCAAGTTTTGTAGACAGGGCTGTAACGAACTTATAACCTCTGTAGATCAGGGGAATGTTTGCACCTGCTACCTGCTATTAGATCAGCAAGTAATATTAAAAAGGATTTAAAATAAACCTAAAACTTTATTTTAAAGAATTAATTTACTGTTTATTAAAAGCACTTGATTGAAGACAACATATTTTTGCATTTTCACACATAGGTCAATGTGAGAAACAGAAGCATATGCTAACAGAGTATGACATCCTTTTTGTTGATCTGTCAAGCCCCAAAATTTTAAATGGAATTTTTTTGCAAGAGAGCAATACTTGTGACTAAAATAAATTGAACGTATCTTTTAAAAATGACATATTTGCTAGGTATGTGTGCTTAGTAATAGAGGATATACACAAAATGTCCCAAAACTTAACAGTGTCTCAGCAAGGAACACCTAATTAAGTTGTGCTCAAGAGATGGTAGACGTATCTGTTGAAAAGAGTCATGTAATAACTTTCTTTTCAAATATACCATAGGAGACTCTTTAGGGGACCTTTTTCAAAGTCTGTCTTATCTTTTATAGTTCAATATGGTTTCCTTCATATAACTATATATTCCCAGGTGAAAGAGAGCCTAATTTAATAATCCCCTCTCAACTTCTTTGTCACTCTCTCTCTCTCAGTCTCTTTTATAGATATATTATTAAAAAGTACGATGGTATATAAATCTCAAACTGACCTCTAACCATTCAAGCAAAATCGGACTGAAGAGTAAATCACTTCATCTTTTATACTTGGGAGTAGAAGGTAATAATTAGGGGGCATGGTGAGTTAAATGTTCTTTTCATCCTTAGGAAAA
The DNA here is from genome assembly GCA_007922175.1 of Pelusios castaneus. Taxonomy (NCBI): domain Eukaryota; kingdom Metazoa; phylum Chordata; order Testudines; family Pelomedusidae; genus Pelusios; species Pelusios castaneus. The sequence continues at coordinate 9,930,542 of ML685830.1, forward strand.
ACACCCAGGTGTCCTGAGCAAGCATTGAGCAGAAGAAAATTAGTTAATGTTTGCTAACTAGATATTTTGAAACAAAAAAACCCACCCAAATTGAAATGATATCTCCTTCAACATCTATCGAATTCAAAAAATTGATTCAGAGGCTTGAAGGCCAGACATAAAATTTAGTATTTTCATCGTTACACAAAAGTAAACATATAGGATACAAAATAAAATCGCATCACTAGTTTCACAGCGCAAATCATTTTGAAATTCAAATTAGCTATATCCTATATTCTGTTCAAGTAAATCAAAATAAATATAACAGTACTGAGAACCTGAATATGGGCATCTTTTCATTATGGCAAGGTATCAGTAATGAGATTTCACTGTCAGTCTTCACATTAGGTGCTTAATAAGTGATTTGAAACAACAGCTCCGAAAAGCAGGAAAGCATTCAGGCATGGTACCAGCTTTGAAATTCTGTCAGTTCAACTAACATTTTAGTAACTTGACTCCTGTTGTTTTACTCCCTGCTACAAGCTTAAAAGGTAACAAGCATAAGGCTTTTGTAATTTTTTAGGAAATGTTGCACTCCCACTAGAAACACACTTGTGGTCCTAGGGTATTACATTGAAGTGACCTTTAAGAGAATATTTCTTCTTTTGTTTAAACTTCAACTTTGTATGTTCAAACAGGTAGTTTTATTTTTCTTTCAGAACTACACATTATTTTTCATTTAAGATAACGGAAATCAAATATGATATTTGCAAGGATAAGAATAAATAATATAGATAATAGATAAATAATAGAGCCCATGAAACACATTATTTCCTGCATTAAATGCAAAGACAATTAGTCACTATTTTGTTCTCCCTGGGAAAAGGGATTTGTTTTCTGCTGTCAAAATGCTGTACGTTTTCCACCGAACAAAGACAGATGCAGAAATTAGCATCACACTTGGTATAACTATTGCTTTCCTATTGCAACTATCAACCAATGCTTTGTGCCCCATTCATTAAACAGATGCCAAATATTACCTGTTGAAGAGTCTGAATCTGAATGTTAATTAACCTACCAGTATAAAAAATAAGATACATGAATAAAATAAATTAAGCACCTGATTTACTGAGGCAATAGAAATCTACCATTTTACTGATATATATATATATAATATTTTCTTTGTTATAGCACGGGACTGCTTTATCTAAAAGTCATTTATTTAGTTCAGTCCACTTATTTATTTCCAAAAAGTGTTTGACGTGAGCACTGACTCGCCACATTGACCCAGGTACTTAAAGTTGTTTATAGGCTCAAGCTGACATTGATTGGTTTAAAGTATTAACGATTTAACTTGAAAAAGAAATGAATACACATATTTAACATCCCAGAAGAATAATCAGCTAAAGTACCACTCTATTTTATCCTCACCAATGCCCTGTATGCTTCCCCATACAGGTTTTCCCATGCACAAGAGAACAGAAATAACAAGAGTTTGAATTCACAGATTTCTTTTCTTCCTCGTTTTTCCTTTTGGAAAAGGCAAGATTTGCCCACTCCCCCAATGAATCCAGCTTCCTACACCCATGGACCACCACACGCTAGGTCTTGGGCTCCTTAAGGTGCAATGGCCCTTTGCACATATGCCCTGTTCATTCCAACATTCTTTGTATAGCATTGCTTTTACAGGTGCTGCTTGGTGCTCTACAAACAATCTCTAGCTGAGTTATGTTCTTCTCCCCATACCTCAAAGAAAGGCTTGCTGAAAATATGCTAGGTGGAGGAAAACCCAAACTTTTAAAATTAAATTTAGGTGTTTACGACTAAGCTGCTTAGTGTGGAGACAATATTAAAGTTTCTACACTTCTCCATGAAACAGAATTTGTTGGCTTATTTTTTCTGTTCTTGGTAATGAACTGCAGTAGCTGAGATCAAAACAGTCCATGACCAAAAAAAAAAAAAAAAAAAAAAAAAGAATAAGATAGTCTATTGTTTTCTTATACAGTGTCCAAAAAGCCTATGAAACCAAAACTTAGTGGTGCTAGTGCGGTAGAAGAACTGGTAAAAAGAAGGGGATTCTACACAAGACCCATAATTTTAGATAGTAAGGAAGTTGATAAACTCTTTTTAGCCCTAATTTCTTTCTTTCTTTAAGAAATTTTTAGCTTCCTTACAAAATTAAGGAGAGCAAACCCCCACACAATGCAAATCTCTCTCATTTTGAGTTCCAAAAATTCCCCAAATGTAAATTAATGACGACAACTTTTGGGGGCAAAGAACTATAGATCTGTTAACAAACAAGTGTCACATACACACAAAATCCTTGGATGTAATTAGGACAAAAATTTCAAACATAACAGAAAAAATAAGCTAACAAATTCTGTGCCTAAAGCTAGGCACTCATATCCACATTTAGGCACTTACATAAATGTGGTTTATATTCAGAGATGCAGAGCACCCACAGCTTATTTTGACTTCAAGTAAAGATTCTGGTGCTCAGCACCTCCGGAAATCAGAAAACTTATTTGGGTGTTAACTTTAGGCACTCAAGTTTGAAATTTGACCTATATCACAGACTAATTATCCCAAAACAGATGGCGATAACTGAGAAGGATAACGGGCTCAGCATGCAAACTTTGTCATATTCATTGGGTGTCAGAGACTACTGATCTCAATATTGCCTCTGGAAATTATATTGATTTCAACACCACTGTAAATACATGTGAATTACTATTGTTATCATTTTAGAGAGTCACACACAAAGATGTGGAACATATTTGTTCATTGCATGTCAATTTAGATTTATATATATCTAATAATAAACATACTTAATCCATATTTGTAATGTATTAGTTAAACCGCAAATCAGATTGTTCATTTCATAGTATGTGGAATAGGACAGATTTCCTGGCATTTGAGCATTTAAAATCTGAAAATTAATATTGCTGCTTTTCATTGAGCTTCTTCAGTGAAAAAGTGTTATAAGAGAGTAAGGAATTCTTTGCTCCTAAAATTGACAGTTGGGAACAATGGCAAGGTGATAAAATAGAGGCAAGAAAACGAAAGTCAAGAAATCAGGGGAAGAAAGGAGAGGCAATAGGAGCTTCCTCATGAAGACTGGGTTGAGATCTTAAACCACAATTACAATATCTATATTTCATACTTAACATTTTAATTTAGTCTCTGAATTTAACACACTATTCTTTATAAGCCAATCAACTGAATTTGCCATAATATATTCTCAATCTGAGATTTCCTTAAATTCTAATGAGGGTTTGATTTTTTTAAGTTTGCATAGATAAGTTTGCACCAAAAATCCAAACTTCACACACAGTGAGACATTCTCATAAATGATCAAGGATAGGATACTTAAAATATTATTTTCTGAAGCCATCATACCCTAGTTCATTGCTGGAAAGGTGATGAAACATTCAGTTCCATCACCTATTTCTGCTTTCCTACACGGCCCACTATCCCTCACTGTATCCCAAATCAGCTCCTCATATACAGTCCTTCTCTGAAGATTCATAGAAGCAGGCTGATCAGCAGAAAGTGCAGGGATAAGATGGAGTGTGAAGACATAGAGGTAAGCAAGACTGTGGGAAGACAAAAGGATAAGTGAGCTGGTGTCAGGGAGATGCAGTGCAGAAGAGTTAGGCCATGAGGTGCGGGCTCAGAGTGTAAATAGAAGTGGTACAGAGAAGAGTATTTTGGATGAGTACAATATCGATATTCAGTATCAGACAGCAGCTCTTCCAAATTTGGCTCACCATGGTGCTGCTGCAAATTGCAACGGTATGGAAAAACTGAAGAATTGAGCATGGCTGTAGGGATCAGTGGGGTAAGTGGCCATGTTGGGTTACAGTTAGGGAATAAATAGGGCAAACAATTTGCATTAGGGTTTGAGTAGGGATACAGGGAACCAGAAAGAAAACCAGACTCTGTGAAAGGAGAACCTGCAATGTGTGGGAAAGCAGAGCTGGATGAAGTATCTTGGGTGGTGAAGGGGAGCTGAGGGTATGCACCAAAACACTCGTTCATAGAGACTTGATCACCAATGGTGGAACTACCTCAGCATCTCCATTGCGGAGCCTCTGGAACAAGGAGCTAGTGGTATATAGAAATTTAGTTCTCCTCAGCCAGAGTCCCTCTGCCCAACTCCACTATTTCTAGTCCAAGTACTTTTATACAGCCCTTCTCCCACCTCGCTGCAAGCCTCTCCACAAAGTCCACTTCCTATTCTGTTTTCAGTCCAACACTCAAATGCTAACTTTAACTCCAACGTCATACTTCCTGTTAAAAAAACACAACAAACGCTTTATAAATACATGCATAGCTACTGAGAATATAACAAACTAGCTGAGATCACTTTGTGTTTGAATGTGATTTCAAGGAAATAAACATGAAAACACTGGTTGGTTTATATATTGATAGCACAAGAAAGTTTGTTGGAAAGGAGAGGAGTTCATACCTTTGGCTATGTCTACACTTGTTAAAATTAGTTCGAATTAGTTAGTTCGAACTAACTAATTCAAACTAATTTTAGTTAGTTTGAATTAGCTTAATTCCAACTAGGAAAACTTAGTTTGGCACTTGCTTAGTTCGAATTAGCGATCCCCATTCATTTTAATGGCCGGTTAGTTTGAACTAAGAAATTAGTTCGAATTAACATGGCCACGTTGGTTAATTCAAACTACTTAATTCGAATTAATGCTTTGGTTCGAATACCCTATTTGAACTTATTAGTTCAAATTAAGGGAGCCCTTAATTCGAACTAACTAAAGCCTAGTGTAGCCATGGCTTTAGTTAGTTCGAATTAAGCCTCCTTAATTCAAACTAACTTGCCAGTGTAGACATAGCCTTTAAGTTAAAGTATGTGAATTAATGTTACATAATGAGTGTGTTAACAGGAAATGCACTGGAGAAACCTTAATTAATAGTTAATAAATAGTTCTTTGTGTGGTTACATTCTGCAATTAGGTTTTTTAAAAAGTAGTCAGCCATTATGTGATGGCATCTAAAAGGCCTTCTCCACCCCTTAGTAGAGGCATCAGCACCCTGACACACCCCACCTAAGAAAAAGCCACTCAGACTGGGCAACAAGATGACAGTCCTCCAGAGACAAGAAGGACCAGGAGACAATAGTAAACAAACAAGAACTAGCAGGCCGGTGAAGGAGCAGAGATGGATGAGAACGGGACAGAAATGGAAAGTCTCAGAGTAACCCAGAACCCAGGCCATGACCTTACCCTTAGTGTTGGAATTAACAAGTTTTCACTTTGACATGTTTTTTCCTCCCCTCTTTGTTTAAAAGCGCTGAGAGCAGAGTCCTGAGTTGCTGGTTTGTTACAGGATTGTTACTGCCCCAAGCAAGAAACTCAACCTTTCAGAGTATGACGGAGCGTACTTGGGGTGCAACATCTGGCGCCATCCTGCCTCCTACACACTGATTTTTGATCCACATTGTCAATGGCTCACATTGAATACAGTGAATACTAGTTAAGAATTTAAACGTTATTATCTTAGCATTCAAAATATGACATGGAAATATGGTAAAAGCTACTAAACTGGTGTTTCTGTAGAGTTTGATGTTCTTTTGGCAAGCCTATTGTTAAATGAAGAACAAAAAAGAATAGGAACTAAAGACACTTGAAAAGAGAAAAAATAAATCAGAAAAAATAAACACAACTATAAATATTAAATTTTAGCATCAGAATATTAGTAAGCAGGCTACTGTACTGAAGAAAAAAATAAAACAGCCTGTGTGTATAAGTGAACCAAAGAAATTATACATTTTAGAAATGTGTCACTTTTTTGTTTAATTTAATGTTTTTTAAGTATCTTTGATTAAAAACATATAGGAGTAACTATCTCTTCAACCAAAGGATATGAAGAAGTAGGATGGATTGGAAAAGCCCGATTAAACTAGCTTAACATTTTTTGTAAACAAAGGAATTGGAGAAGAGATTCAAAAGGTAAAAGATGTAGTTCACATTTAATAGATTTATTGCAATTAATTTTTGAAAAGCATTTCACTGGAAATTGGGGGGGGGGGAGGAAGGAAGAGGGCAGAAAAAGGAGGGGAGCGGAACAGAGCTAAGAAGTCAAGATGACTTGGGATAAACAACACTTCCCTCCATTAGATACTAAAATATGCTAGGAAACATAATATTTGGTTTTAATATTTCCTGAAATATTTTAACTTTGAAAACATTTTGAGTATTTTTAATGCTGAAAGATTGAAGCAACATTGTTATAAAACTCAAAAATAGAGAATTAATTTATTACAGAATAGATGCTTTTGTTAGTTTATCTTTTTGAAGATTCTTTGATTAACACTAACAACAAAAACATTTTTTAAAAGCTATTTACTGATCATTTTCAAACTAATGTTTCTGAAAGCAGGTTGAAATTTCATCAGGGATTTTTTCCCTCCTCTTTAATTATAGCTTAACATACTGGAGACATCAACACTGCAAATGGATACTCAAGGAAACAGGACTGGACCACTTTATCTAAAACTTCTATAAATTTGAATGCAGTCCAAACAGTACAGGCTTCATCCTGCATTATTCAAGTCAATGGGAATTTTGCACTGACTTCAATAGGGGCAGGATCAAGCCATAATACAGCTGCGACTGCCTTTCCTAGAGATGGTGACCAGAGGCTCCAACTCCCATAAGAATGCTTCATTTCAATTCCCATTCCTCCAACATTTCTCTCAACAATACTCACTGCCTCATGGGTATTGGGGAAAAAGAAGTCCATTACAGTACTTTACAGTACATTCAGATAACTGATACAGTGTATGAAAGCAAAATTGATAAACCATTATTTCACAAATAAATTGTTATATATGAAATATTTGAAAGCTTTATAAACCTTTTGAAGTTTCTTATAGCATGTCTTTATTTTCCAGCAAGAAGTCGTCCATCTATATTAAATTTTACAAGGTTCTAATACAGTTTCATTATTTTCTGAGGTTTTTTCCTTTTCTTTTTTTTCCCACTCCTATACAGTAGGATCAATTACTATAGTTCCTATCAAAATCACATTTCCCTGAGGGCACACTTAGTAAATAAAAATAAGAGTCCCAATCGAATATCCTAGATTAAATTATCCTGGTGGTTTGAAATGTGCTGGTTTGGATGTTCCCAGAGGGCAGAGGCAGCTTGTATCAAAAACATAGGAAACACATTGGCAGAACTGTCACTCAGCTGAAAAAGCAGTGAATTTTTTCTCCCCCCCCTCCCTTCGTTCTTAGTGACTGTGGTCTTTCCATGTCAAAATGAAGGTCATTGCCAAGGCAACCTGATACAGCTGTATGTTACCTGATGTCTGGATAAATGAGGAAAATACTCCCCATGTCAGTGGTGACAGAATGATGTCCTAAGCCACAGACAAGATTTAAATATAAGGTCTCATTAATAAAGTCCACTTAGAAACTAAGGCTTGACTACGCCCGGTTAATTTACCAAAAAAGCTGTTCTAGAAAAAGAGGGTCTATACAGAGATTTGGCATGAATGGAGGCACATGCTCTGCAACCTGCAAATGCCTTTCTTACAGCCTTTGGCAGCCAGGGAGCTGATGCCATATATGGTTATTGTTCATCTGGGTGAAAATGACTTGGGACTTTATCAGGAGGTTGACCTGATCTATCAGGGAAAAGAGGGATTTGGTATAGATCCAGGATCTTTTCTCTGGAGTGATTATAGATTGGTCCGAAATGCTGCAACATAGAGAATGCTAAAGGAGCCACCAGGACTGCATGGGCTGACAAAGAGGGAAGACACATGAATGAAGAGATGCCTTAATTTACATGTGAACCAATTATCAATCTGAAATCAACCTACCCATGTCATTTATGGACAATGGGATCACTTAGCGAAGCATGGAACAGGCATATTTTTTGACCAATTTTCAAAACTGTAATTGGGAACCCAACTAGGAATGGAGGCCAGGCAGCCTAGCCAATTGCTGATGTCTTGTGGCATGTGTCTACTGCAAGTACACATTCCATAAAGGGGTAAAGTTCCCTGATAAACTAATGTTATAAGTGAACTTAGGGAAAGATACCATTTAAAGAAGCTGATGAAGTGGGGTTGGAACTCCTACGTTTGGTACAGAAGGGGGGAAAAAAAGTCTTACATCATCTTTATTCTACAATGAGGATAACAACAGTCTACACCCAGTTTTAACTACACCTTCTGATTTTGCACCTGGAAAACAACAACAAAAAAATCCCCCCAAAACATAAATGTCTATTGTATGTAAACAGACAACTGCATTTACATTTCTGAAGACACAACCACTTCCACATACATTTTGTAGGTGCAAAATTGAAAGCTGCAGCCAAAAATATGACCTTTATCATCTTTTCAAAAATCTCTGCTGTTGAATTTTATGGAACGCTAATATAACAGCCACGAAGCAGAACAGCAAGATTTGCTTTTAAGTTATTTGTATCCACCTATTTTTTTTTTTAACTAGCAGCAGAATACAGTAACAGAAACCTTTCAGAGCAAACAAAATAGATGTAAAATAGAGGAAATAAACTTAAGTGGAATAAAAGGGATGACACCTCTATTCACTACATTGCATATTTTTACAGAGTAATGTAATTATCACTATTTTAATCTCACTGTACCTCAGTTTCCCAGATATGAAAAGGTGTTTGAGATCTAGCAATAAAAAGTGAGCTACGTAAATACCTGGTATGCAGTGCTAGGATCATTATTCTTGCCTGTCATTCTTATCATCTAACCTCCTCTCTGAATCTCCCACTAGCTTGCCTTCTGCTAAGGGCTTCAAATCCAAACTTCCTGTCACCACTTTAATAACTCTACATTTCTGTGCTTCTACCTCCTTAATAGCCATTCTCTTGTTTCCAATTGCCCCTCCATTCCAGCAGTGATGTCAGTTTATCATATGGCTGAACGCTTTCTTCCATATTTCCCCCTTGTTCCAGACTTCCTTTGCTCATTCGCAAGGCCTCTATTTCCTCCATATTTCAGACTCTCTTGAAGAAGCTTTCTACCTATGGAATTTCTAGCTGATTTGTATTGAAGATTGATTTTAAAATAAATAAATGACCATAATCCTATTTTGTTGAGACGTGGCAAACCACAATTTGGAAAATTGTACTTTTATGTTAAACCCCTTCCACCAAGCTCCCTCTGTTTGTTTGTATGCCTGTCGTAAGACTGTGAGCTCCTTATTCCTTCTTTTCATTCTAGAAAATACTTGGCTTGATGTGGATGCTATTGTAAATAAATACATAATTCCCATATACAATACCACTCTAAAACTGTGCGTGGCATGCCTATACATAACTCCTCTACCAATTACAAAGTAAGAATTTTCATTTTATATAGTTGATTTTTTTTAAATTGAGAAAAAGGTTATCAGATTCACCAATAGTGGAACAAGTATATAAAGTATTAAATATCAACAGTGGGATCTTCTTTACTGTTGTAAGATTCTTTTGAAAATAATGAAATTACCAATTATCAATACCTGAAAGTTATACTAATTCATAAAGTGCTAGAAATTTATTTTAAAACACCACAAACAAATTTTTTTTTAGAGAATAATAGACAATTTTTCCGAGCAGTTAGGTGGGATTTAGAGTCAACTATTTTATAATTAAATGCATTTAGCTTGGTTTGCTGCAGTCTAACTTTTTAACTTTTAATTTCAGCCAGTTTAAAGCAACTATAGGAAACCAGAATGTTTTTCCTCATGTCCAGATTCAATAATTTGTAATACCATACTTAGTAACACAATATATGGAAACTATCATTTCAGATTTTGTAATATTCCTACAGGACATTGTTACCCAATGGTAGTATATTGCCATTTTGTATATATGGCTGTAAAATAATGTTCTGTTTTAATATTTTGGAGTCACACTTCTGATATCTTCAATAACTCAGCTACATGAATACTTTTTAAAAAACATCAAACTAGAATTGGTAATTTCACGCTTGTTTTCATGGGGAATAATCAACCAGAAGAAAGCAAATGGTAGATAATCAAGATATATAAAAATCAAACTAAAATGAACATAAAAATGCCACTAACCCAAAACATGAACTGTTCCTCTGTGCTTCTTTGAAATCTTGTTTGTCTTAATTATATGTAGAGCATTTTCTTTGAACTGCAGCTCACAAAGTCTTTCAAGAAGAATAGTTATTTCTTCTGTGATAGTATCCAGATAAGTTTCATTAATAAACGTCAGTGTTGAGGAAGGGTCTATAGTACCACTCAGTATATACAAATCCTCTTTTATCATTGTGCACAGTGTAGGTATTGAACTTTGGTATCCATGAACCACTTTATCGAAGTTTGTTTCACCACAGCTAGATAGAACACAGTTCTGCAAAAGCTCAGAAACCAATTTATTCTGCATGTTTTGGTACTTGCTTAGAACTTCTGACTCAGGATATAGAAACAAAAGTTGTTGTATGCACTGGGTTTTAAACTGCATTTGCTGTTTTAAAGTACCAGTATTTGTTTCACGAGGTCTCTGGAGTTTATTTACTATGAAACGCCGAAGGTGTAATCTCACATCATCCCAAACAGACTTGATAGTCATAGATGAATCATCCTCAATGGCATGAAGGGAAGCTCTTGAAGTTAACTCAAAGGATATCCCACTCGGAGTACATGGAAATGAGACCCCACACTGACTGGAGAGATCCAGAAGAAAGTGAAGTATCATTTCTTCTTGATTTTGTTCATTCCTCAGCAAACTTTGCTAATAATGATAAATTATATAATATTTAGAGATGTTGCCTGAATAACCCTGTTTACAAAATTATCAACTTTTGTTAAAAGATGCAAATTATTTTTAACTGCAACTACAAAATGGTAATTTCTTACCAGTTAATTTGATTTCTCCAAGTCCCTTCATGTTAACCCAGGCACCAAATACAAATTGTCTTTACAATAAAGAGAAACGGGGAAAAGCAGAGTTTTTCTGATGAAAGCCTCTGACGAAGTGGGATTTTCTCCTATGAAAGCTCATGCAATAAATAAATTTGTTAGTCTTGAAAAGTGCCACCGGATTCCTTGTTTGTTTGCCTGACCTAGACTAACATGGCCCTTTGGAGTTTTTCTGATGTCACTTTTTGTATAAAAAACTGTCTGGCTGACTTTGTTCAGTTAAATATTCCCTAAGTAACAATTATAAATAGTTAAAACATACACAGGAAAACTTTCAGAAACTCAAACTCAATTCCATTAATAAAATAAATCATGTGGCATTGTTTGGACTGGCAAAAAAGGACTTGGAGTAACCAAACTGACAGATAGGAACAAGTCTCAGCTTTCACTCCATGCCTTTCCAGACAAAACTCATTGTAAAAACATAATACAGATACTTAGAAAAACAGAGACCGATGAATCATACCACATAGGAATCATCTACCATTGGTAGAGACTGTGATATAAAATCTGCAGTGACATGAAGACACATGTAAAACATCCACAGTATTGCTGTTAGAATTTTTTTATTTAAATATTTTTGTTGAAAAAGTGGCTTTTAATAGAAAATTTTTGATTTGATAAAAATGTTAAAAGAAATTTTTTTAAACTAGAAAACAAATTCTTTCACTTAAAATTTTCATTTTCCAATAGTTTTTAGTTTTTTCCCAGTTTATTCAGCTTTCAGTTTTTGAAAATCAAACAGAAATTTGTAGATTTTTGGTTTCAGATATTCCATGAAAAAACCCTAGGAAATTTAAATGGATATATTTGCAAAGTGTCCTGTGGAAAATAACTGGCATTTTTCTATCAGCTATACCTTACAATTCTAAATGAAAAGCACCAACTTTCATAGTCTACTATGTAAGCCTTGGAAGAAGATTGTGCCTTTTTACTCTGGTTAGCATACCCACCTTGAACAGCAAATGAGGAACTGGCCAAAATAATGAATTTGAGACTCAGGGAGTCATGACAGGCTAGGTAAAAAATAAAAAATTAAAATTTTGTGCTTTCCATGTTCTCTTGGCTAAACACTATAAAGGTTAAATAAAAGTTCTAAGAATAAATACATCTCCCTAAGACCTGGACTCGCAAAGAGGATCCACTAAGGGGTTTAGCATCAGGTGGAGGTCCCACAGGCCAAGGGGAGGAAATCACGTACCTATCCTGGCTAGATGCAGACTGATACATTAACAGATACCAGACTCAAACATTTGAGCTATATCCGTGAGGGAGAAAGAAGAGAAACAGATATGAAGCCGATGAAGTAAATGAAATAACAGGGCTACATCTATCATTTTACTGCATCTGAAATTTAAAAAGGCCTTTAATGACTCCAAGGACCAAAGTTCTGGGCTGATGGTTGTTTATGATATAATAGGACACACTACAACTAGAGGGCTCTTTTCTTACAGCATGACCTCCTCTAATCGCACCAAGCCAGCCCCTGGTTTGTGGTCTGTAAAACTTTTTTTACTGAAGTAAAGCTGATTGAAAATTTTTCAGTGCAACTTTTTTTCTCCTTCAGAAAATGCTGATTTGTTGAAACCAAAGGTGATTGTGAAAAAAGGTGTTTTAATGAATTTCCCATTTTGGAAAAAAAAAAAAATCCTGAAAAAATAATTTTGAAGTTGTCAAAATGTTCTGACATTTTCTCAATAAAATAATCAATTTTGGGGGTCAAAAAGACATTTCGCTTCAAAATGTAAGTTAATTTATAGTACAAAATGTAAAAAAGAAAGTCATTTTCATTTATCTGATAAAAATTGAGGGATTTTCAGTTTATAAACATTTCTCAGCTGTCAATGTTTTGCTTCAACTTGGGATGGAAAAAATTTTAGAAATCTTTAATTCTCTCAGGGGGTGGGAAAACAGTTTCCAACACAGCTCTGTTCTAAAGTGCTCCAATGTATATGTACAGAGAAGGCCTTTGGCTATTGGGGGCCCTAAGCAAATGCCCATTGTGTTGCCTCCATAGGCCTGCAGGGGCCCCTCTGCGGCTCTGTCCCCCTTCACCATTGATCCCGGTCCCAGAGGCCAGCTCCTTCTCCTGCTGCCAACCAAGGCAGACACTGCTTTTGGGGTAGGTGAAGCAGGAGACAGGGTCCCTTACTGCTTGGGGCCATTGGCATGTGCCTGCTTTGCCTACCCCAAAAGCCACCTCTGTACATGCGGAGAAAACAGAAGCCCTGTCCTAAACTAGGTAATATTGATGGAAAGAGAAGGATGGGCAATACCTTCACTGAAGAAAAAACTAAAATTCTAACCACTCAATGTAACTTCTTAGCTAGTGAAGATAAGAAAACAAATGAACAGAACAAACCAGCCAACCACATCTGTTTATAAAGTAAGTGATGTCACAATAATATTCCTTTTTTTCCTCTCTCTGCATCTTCTTTCTTGCAGGATGATTTACATGCATTTTCTGAGCTGACATTAAAGGAGCAAACTTTGTGGATAAAATATAGTTATTAAAATAAAATATAAGGTAATGAAATTATGCTCTATATAAATGTGCATGTGTTTATGCATATACATACACATATTATTATATATGCACTCACACTTATGTGCAAAGTTTATTTCGTTTTATTATTTGCATTCTCTTAAAATTTTGTGGCCCCATGAGGCAAGTGCAAGATTTTGCAGACTTATGATATCTTTATCAGAATCTTCAGTTTACGCTGCTGAAGTAGGAAATCTTCATGGCTACATTTATAGTATTTATATATTTACTTCTGATGATGTATATTCAGATATGCTACCCTAGTAAAAACAGAACAACAGAACTTTAACAGATGCCAAACCAGCCAAAGAGATTCACTACTTTGGAAAATTAATCCAAAATGTTGTCCATAAGCCTTTGGTGTTGCTTGTGAAACTTAAACAGATCATTTTCAATTACAAAAAGCTATGTAAACTTAAACAGTGTTCAAAGCCCTTTGGAATAGAAAATAATGGTCATCACAAGGCTTGTAGACAACTTCTTAGAGTCAATACTCCTCAGAATAGGGACCCTTACAGAAGACTTTGAAGCTCTGAAAGCTTTGTTTATATTTTCAGAAGTCTCTCTGAACAATACCTATATTAAGTCAGGCCTTTGCATTTGAAAAGTAGGCTTTAAAATACACTTTAAAAGATGCTGCAGCAACTTCTTCTAAGGAGCTTATCCAACATGGTGGCCACCAGCTTTACAGAAGGTATGGGGGTGGATTTTGCCACTGCCATGACCATATCAAGATAGTGACAAAAGGGTACCTAAAAACATACACACATACAAAAAAAGGTTGAAGTTTGTTTAGCCAGGATATAATTTAAAAAATGCATCCTCTGATTTAACTGTTCATCTTTTAATTATTTCGAATTACAAGACGCTGTGTAGGGTGACAGATATCACATCACAATAGGTAGTCAGACTGCACAGAGATATTTTTAATAAAACCATGACGGATCACAGTTCCATCAAAATAGGCAGCTGGATTGATAGTGTCACGTGCTTGCCAACAGTGTACTGTTGAAGTTTGCACTATTCTTAAACTATTGTATAGTTCTAGTATATTAAAAATAAATGAAGACCCTGACAGACTAACCTACATACGCAACAGGAGCAAGGGTTTTGTCCTGCAGAGGATGCAGAATTACAATTCATCATCTATAACAGTAAGATAATTAATTAAAAGTTTTCAAACAAGGGATCATTATTAAATAAATTGAGTAATAAAATTCAATGCAAGCAAGTATTCACTAGGACATAAAAGGTCAAATTCTAAACCTTTGACTTACTGAATAGTACCTTATACTGCAAGTGGCTCCACTGAAGTCAGATGGACTATTTGTGACGTAAGTTATTATTCATGGAGTAAGAATATCAGAAGCTGCCACAAAAGGAATCCCCATATGCCTCCCTATACTTCTAATCCTATCTGTACAATGAAGAGAGATGGATTTTTTTTTTTGAAAGAATGGGGAAGGCACAAGAGAGAGCCCAGAAATTTAATTTTGACCCTTTTTGAAGGGGCACAGCTCACATCCCTTCACCCCTCTTCCCCCAGCCTGGCCCCAGCAGAAGTTTGTTCTCCCTGCTGTCCCAGGATCAGAGAAGTGCTGTCCCAAATGATTAATCGAGGGAGGGGGAGGGGAAATCCCCCTCCTTGCCTCATCCCTCTTTTGGTAAGGCAAGATGAGGAAACTGTTCTCACTTGCTTTCTCTTAAGATTACTTCACAAATATTAAGGGACTGTCTGCAATGAAGTCAGCACACGAAGAAAAGGTATTCAACACTACTATTCTGAATCAATGACGCCTCATCTTTCTTTGGGGCAAATCCTGCATTCCTTCTGGTAAGCTATGATTTGGCTGAATTCATGTCATTCAAGTGCATAAAGGTAAGTGGTAGCTTTTGTACTCTTTGACCTTAACACCATGCTCCTTTGCTCCCTTGCACAGGTGTATTTAGAAGCTCTGGTGAAGGAGTAGCAACTGAACCCATTAAGTGAATTATTACAAGTGAAAAATTTTTAGACAAAAGTGTTTTTCCATCAAAAAATGTGAATCTGTTTTTCATATCCAGGATAGAATTTCTGTTTAGACGGCAAGAGGGAAGATGTATTTTCAACTAGCCAATATCCCAGAGATTAGGGAACTCACCTGGAATATGGGAGACCCAGCTTCAAGTCTCTGCTCTGCCTGATTCAAAGCAGGAACTGGAATCTGAGGTCTGGTCTACACTACAGAGTTTTGTCAACAAAAAAAAAGTCAGCTTTGGTTAAGAAAACAGTAGGAGAGTACACACTACAATGCTCCTCTCACCAAAAGAATTCTGCTGCTTTGCTGACAAAATCAAACCTCCTCGACGAGAGACACAGAGCTATTTGTGGCAAGTATAGAGACTGCACTTGATTATGTCACTGTAAATGGCCTCCTGCAGTTATACCACAACGACCATCTTTACTGCTCTGATCAGCAGTCTGAACTCCACTGTCCTGCAGTCATATACACAGATATCTACTCCTCCCTGCTTAAACGCCTGGGAATTTTTGAAATTCCACTTCCTGTTGGCTCAGTGTGGAGAGATCGCATGGCATCTTCCCAGCTGACCATCGCAGCTCCACACAGCATTGCTTGGCGAACACTGGAGTTATTAGATCTGCTGAGCATATGGGAAAGGAGGCTATGTAGTCCCTGCTCTGCTCCAGTCATAGGAACACTGATATATAAGGCCAGATTTCTTGTGGCATGTTGGAGAAAGGTTATGAATGGGATACACTTCAGTGCCATGTGAAAATCAAAGCACTGAGGCAGGTGTACCAGAAGGCAAGAGAGTCAAACCATCACCCTGTTGCTGCGCCAAAGACCTGATTCTTCTATAAGGAGCTGGACCTCATCTTCGGCAGTGACCCAGCTTCCACTGCCTAAAGACCCATGGACACTTTGTGGGGTTGGAGACAGTGAACATCAGACCCAACCCTGAAGATGAGATCATAGACAAGGAGGTCGAATTGGAGGATGAGGTGGAACAGATAACAGAGTCATCTGGTGCCATGGGGAACCAGGACCTCTTCGTGACCCCAGAGGATTTGAGCCAATCCCAGCAATCTCTCTGGCACTCAGGATGCAGGAGAGGAGAAGTGTGATAAGTGATCTTTTTGAGTTGATGTTGCTTGGTTATTTGAGGTAGACCTGATCTTTACTTCGTTTTATTCTACAACTGGTTGAAGGGATACAAATATACAACAATAGCTATGTTTGTGTGTGCTTCACATTCTCCTGTATAGCTAAGTAGTGTGGTGGAAATTTCACAGGAATCCTCCAGAGAGATCTCTACGAAACTTTCCTGGAGGTACTTGCCAAACATATCTTGATAGAGCTGCTTTGTTCCTTCCCTTGTCATAGAAAACTTCCCCATGCCAATCAGCAATCACTTGTGCAGGGACCAATGTGGCACACAGCTGAGCAGCATATGGACCAAGTCTGAGGCTGCTCGCATGGAGGAGTTGCATTCTAACATCCCTGCTTACTCTTAGGATTGAGATATCAGCTTCTATGACCCCTGCCTCTGGAAAATGGGGGTAGAATTGACAATTTTGTCCCTAGCTGCCTGCAGTTATCCCACCAACACCCGTATCCTGATCTTGAGAGCCCCACCTGCCTGGGCTGAAGTCACCATGTTTAGGAAATTCGCCAAACTGTGTGCTTGTCAGGAGAAGAGTGAGAAAGAAGTGTATTCAATACTGAGAAAGCACGAACAATCATGCTTCTGTTCATTGTTTCTTGTACTTCTGCAGATGTGGCTTTCAGGGGTATCCCCTTGCACTTCTACCTGATAAGAAAGCGATTGTGGAGGAGCAAGGAGGAAATGTTTTAGGAGGTGTTCCAATCCTCAGAGGCAGAAAAGCAAGAACACAAGCATGGAGACAGACTGTAAATTAAAATCAGAAAATAGATAGGCAGGAAAGAAGGAAGAACCAGGAGAGAGTTTTAGCAGGACACAAGCAGATGATAAAAGCCACTGAGGAGGAAACAGAGCTGCTAAATTCTCTAATAACACTGCAGCCTGAATTAATGTGTGCTTACCCCTCCCTACTTGCAGCTGATGCAGAACTGCTTATCATACTCTCCTCAAACCCCTCCTACACCTTCCTTGCAACCTCCCAGCCTGTCTTGAAACCCCATTTACTCCACCTCTTTGGACAACTTCCAAAATGATAGCTGGAGTTACACAAAGTTATGAGAGCCCACACTGCCCTTCAATGTTTCCTCCCTTTTTCATTAAGCATTTTGACTGTGTTGTTAATTGTTATTTAATAAAAAAAAAATACTCTCTGAACGATAGGCAATCTTTATTTGTCTCCTACAAATGATGGTTGCTGCTGAAATTAATACACCGTGGCAACTGCATCATTTGCCTAGTAATCATTCAAATTTTCAGGGCACAAATAAAGACAGCATGGCACAGTGCCGTTTAGAAAGTGGGTTATAGCCCACGAAAACTTATGCCGAAGAAGATCTGTCAGTCTATAAGGTGCCACAGGACTCTCATTGTTTTTGCAGTTCCAGGAAGGTGGCTTTGTGCATTCAAAAATTCTGCACCACTGCTCATCGTCCCAGACCTGCATAAAGATGCAATCCCAATACTCAGTGCTTGTTTCCTGCACCCAAAAGCGACAGTCCACCACGAGCCTCTGCTCTGTGAATGCCAAAAGTAGCCTGGTGCAGTTTCTCTCATTGGCGCAAAGCAGGTCAGGTGCCTCCGAATCCTGTTCAGATTGGGAGCTCATGATACTGCATGACCCTCCACAGTGTGTTGTTAACAGTGACCACAATGGTGGGGAGCAGTTTCAGACAGAGATGGCAGGTGCACAGTAAACAGGGGCCATTGAAAAATGCCGTGAAACACTGTCAGAAACTACAGAATGATGGGATGAGAACACTGCATCATGGAAAGCTTAGCCTGCAGCCTTGAACACTGCAATCCATTCCATCTTCCCACAACTTCTAGGTGCAGAAGGTGGGGATTTGTACAGTGGGATAGCTGCTAATAGTGCACTGCGCTCACTTTCAATGCTAGAGGATCAACTGTGGACATGCTCTGCCAACGAAGGAGCACTGTGTGGAGAGGCACACGTGATGTCATTATAGTGCTTTTAGATCGTCGGCAAACTTGTGTTGACAAAACTTTGTACTGTAGACAAGGCCTGAACCTCCCATATCCCAGGTGAGTGCCCTAATCACTGGACTATTGGCTAACTGGGGTACATCTTCCCTCCTTCTGTCTAACCAGAAATTCCACCCTGGATTTGAAAAACAAATTCACATTTCTGGAGGGGAAAACACTTTCAGGTGAATGCCAAACACTCTCTACGGGGCTATAGAGACTGTCTCTCTCTGATTCAGTGAATATTTAATTATTTATACTAGATGGAACAGCTCCAAAAGGGGAGAGTAAGAGAGAGATGCTGACTCGTACATTCAATTCTATTCTATATTCACCTTAGTGAAACTATATAAAAAAAAAAATCAAATAAGTTTTAAAAAAAGAATATGTTAAAGGCAGAAAATATATGTTTCCCAACTATATAAAACTGTAGAAGATATTTTTACCAAGGTTTTAAGAAATTCGATCAACTCTCCATGGGGTGTAGAAGAAGGCTTGAGGGAACTGAAACTGCAGTTATTCAGCCAGTGAAGGCAATCAGTTGTGTTTTGTAACAGCTCATCAGCACAAGTCTCATTTACTTCTGATTGTAGGTCTTTCAGGCATTGTTCCACACTAAGAAAAAAAGAAAAATAAGTGTTCAAACTTTTTTCTATTATTCAAATTGTTTAAAGAGCTGTTTATGTAGCATATCTTTTCAAGAATACTTTAAATTTTTGTAACATTATAATATAACATTTCTGATACAAGGCTTAAGAGTATTAATTCTGAATCTAGAGGACTAATATATCTTAATGGAGAGGGCCTAGATCTACAGTAAATTTTCTTCGGACCACAGTCTACCAATCTTATTCATACAAAATAGCACTTGATCCTCAAATGTTCCCATATTTTTCAGTAAGACTACTTGCAAAGTAAGGTATTACTCAAAATATGACTTACAGGGTTTGGTCCTTAAGATTAGGTGGATAAAGAATGTAAGCTGAATCAACTATTGCATTCACAGCTAAATGTGACATTCTGCTCCTGCAGCAATCAGCAGTTCTTTTATAATGTATCATATACTATAGCAGTTACTTACAGACCTGCTGACACCTCACTGGAAAATTTGAAAATAATTTTAGAGACATTTCTGCTGATAATGCAAATATTTTCTTTCCCATTTCATCACTATAATATTTGAATGACAAATGAAATATGTATTTCTTAGGAGTTGATCTATTCCTATTCCTTACTCCTACCTAAAATCATAACCACATTTATGACATCACAGTTGTTTGATGTGGAAATCATTAGGGCTTCCAGTTGGGTGAAAGTGGCATGATAAGATGAACTGTTTAGAAACAAAGATTCTGTTTCCATGAAAATGTCCACAGAACAAGACAAAGGAGGAAAGGAAAGAAAAAAGTGTCTTAAAAATAACTCTGCTTCTATACCATTTCCTAACTAGACTACTTTTTAACTTGAGTAACTTTTTAACTTCATACCTGAGCATGAACTGTTCTTGAATAGGAAGATATTAAAGATCAATTATATTTTGGTCTCTAGAAAATCAGAGCCAGCAGCAGCATATATCAGTGGTATATTGGTTTTTAAAAAATGGGAAAACTAAACTTTTTCGTTTTCCAGGCTGCACAGCAATAAACTCCATATTCCCTAAATGAGAAGTGGGTAAACTCTATTTACCCATGTTTACCCTTGACTATATTACTGGTGTGGATCCAAAATCTGTTTTATCAAAACCAGGGATGATTCTGTATGTATACATTTTTTCAGTTTGGATTATCTGAAGCTGACTATGTTTATTGATTTCAAGTTCATTTATTGCTGGTAAAGGACAATAAATGGACAGCAAATGAAAATTTAGTCTTCTATTTCCTTACAGAATTAATTCAAATTACAGTAACAAAGTAATATTAGCTCTCAGCTAAAGGTTCATGGTGCCAGACACACGTGCCCCTTTTCCACTTATTTTGAGTACCTATGATTATGCAGCATTTAACAGGAATTAGGATAGCAAAGTACAAGCAGATGGAGCATATTTGAAAACTCTTTTTTGTAAAATTTAGTTTTATTAATTTTAAAGTTAGTCAACAACTGATAATGGTTTCTAGAGAAAGAAAAAATATCAAAGTATGTGCATGTCCTCCCACATATGCAGAAATTGATGCATGGTATGCAGGGCCGGATTAAGGGGCCCTGGGCTCCCCACCACCAAGGGACCCCTGGCCTGGGGCCACAACCCCTACCATGGCGGCCTGCAGGTGGGCTGTTGCTGGGTGCGGGTGAGGCCTGGGTCCAGAGGTTACTCCCACCCCGATCCTGGTCCAGCCGGTCTGCCCCCAGGGGCAGGGATAGGTGGTGCATGGTGCGGCCTCCAGTACATCCTTTTAGAGCCATGGGCCCTGGAAGGCTGTGTTGGAGTCCAAACCTCATGCCAGCCATCCCCGCCCCCAGAGGAGTGACCAATCACCGACTCCTTCTCCCAGAGGCAGAGCAGGAGCGCCCAGAGCCTGGCCTCTGGCCCAAGGACCCTAACCCCCTCCAGGCGCTGTGGCCTTAGAGGCTGGAGCCCAGAGATTCAGACCCTATAGACCCTGCATTAATCCCGCCCTGATGGCATGTATCAGGATGAATCCCCAAATGTGGGAGCAATTCAGACGTGAGAGGGGAGAAAGTCAGCAGTCATTAAATAGTCAATGAAGGAGAAAAAGGCTTTCTAAACACTGTACACTAAAGTACTGTATTAAGAAACATATCTCTTCCCCCCACCCCACCCTCCAAACACACCCTGGCTATTCAAATGCAAACATTCCAGTTATATTCCTAACCCTCTTTCATGAACTCCCACTTCAAAACCCAGGCCCTATCTCTTATCTGCATTCTCTAAGGGTTCCCTCGCTCTCTCAGTGATTTCAAGGGTAATGGTTCGTACAATTTTTACCCCAACACCCAAATCTGGAAAAGCGTTAGAATATAAAGAGAAATAGAATGACACTCTACAATATTTTAAAATTTCCTCAGTTTCAAAAGGTTATTGTGAATTGGCTGCTTTATAATTTTTTTTATTTTAAAGTTGAGGAATTTTTTTAATGTTACAGAGTTTCATATTTTCCTTTCGTCGCTCTGTAACTATCCCAAAAGTTCAGCAAGTCAGAGAGCAGGAAAAGAAAAGAAAAAGGGGGAAAAAAGGAAAAAGAACAAATTATATATTATTTACTCCATTTCAGTGTTTTTTGACTTTTTTCATTTGTGGAACCCTAAAAAATTTTGAATGGATGTACGTACTCTTTTGGAAATCTTAGATATAGTTTACAGGCACTGCAAACTACAGGTTGAAAACCACTGTTCTATTGCATTCTGTAGCAAAAATGGAAAAAAATAAAAAATGAATTAAAAAATAATCAGTTTTCAAAAACCAAAACAACCACTTTTTTGCTTAATCTAAATATTGAATTTTTGTTGGAAACATTTTAAGAAAAAACCTAATTTTCCATGAAACCCCAGATTTTACCAAGAAAATATAGTAAAACATTTTCAGTCTTCTCTAAAAAGATAGCTGCTACCTGGCAAAAAGCTTCAGCCACTAATTACCCAGACTGAGCCAGTAGCAAACCAGAAAGCAGAGGTGAAAGTTATTGCTGTGACCCACGCAGTGATCGTATTTTTATCTTTAAATTTTTCTTGCAATAGCCTCTTAGAAGCAGGAAAAATGTGTTTACTTTTCTAATGGACTTTGTCATCTTACATTTAGTTAACATTTACATTTTCCTCTTCTTCATTTATTGCGCAGCATAACCAACATTACTTTATCTTATTTATTGCCTTATTCTCATCAACATCATCTCATAGCTTTGGGAACTGGATTTGTTAATGTGTATTTATTTTTCATTGGATTTTGGAATGCGAAGGAAATGCCAAATGAACTGGCAAGAACAGTGATGGATAAACAGCAATTAATACTTCGTTGTTGTTATTTTATTTTTTTCTTCAAAAAGATTTTTGGAATCCAGATGATGCATATTATCAATACATCTTTCACAATGGGTTAGATTTGGGTTTCTATTTGTCCCTTTAAACTAACCGAAATACATAATTATATTAGTCTGAATTTTTAAAAAATCCCACTGCAAATAATGAAGTGCAAAAGACATTCAGAGCTACATTAACTGTTGAGATAGTTGAATTATGGATAGAAGAGAAAAAATTAAAATATATTGGGCAAAATATGTTCATATGTTTCTGAAATAACCATCAGTATGTCACTTAAAAAAATAATCACAAATGTGTCTTTTTCCAATAGTATACTCTTACATACTTAATCATTAGCAGCTCTGGATTAAAGACTGTGAAAAAGTGTATTATATTTAAAAATATGTGAAGTGAACACTTTCAAAAGCTTCTGCTTTATTATATGAGGATGCCAAGTTTTAGAACTGTATCATCTTCAGAAACTAAACTCAGTAACAACAACCAATTTAAAATTATGAGAAAGCCTCTTTAAAATCTATCATGTGTGAGTGGCCTATAAAACACACTATAGAAAAAGGTGAAGTAAAGGTCTTTTCAAAACAACTCTGAATATGAGCAAGTTTAAAATTAAGAGCACTGAAACAAATATCTTCTGAGTATCAAAGGGCCTTTTCATGAATGCAAAGGACTTAAATGAAAAATAATACCCCTCTGCCTGTGGCCAACTCAATTTCCTGATGGAATAACTCCATCCATGAATAACAGTTCTGAACACAACTGAAGATTGACATGTATCCTTTTAACTTGTGGAAACTTTTCTCAGGACTATGAAATCCAATGCCCTGTCCATACACCTTAGCTCCTGGGACAGCATATCAAATACTTCTATTGTGGCAGCCTGATGACACCTAACAGATTACAGCATTGTGAATTCTAGAGACTCAGGTGTTGTTATTCTATCTAAATCAGTTTCAATTAGTTTAAATCAGCTTTTAGTCTAATCTCTGACATCTGAAGCAGGGTGCTAGCCAATGAACTACAAACCATTAATAGGTTAAAGCCTTCACAGGACCAGATATTTCAGTAATTTGTCCTAACACTGATAAAGGGATTAGGTAGGTGAATTTCAGTGGACCTTCCTGTAGGTACAAATCGGGACAGTTCGGTTACATTTATTTGATCCTTTTATCCTGATAAACTAAACATCAATTTTTTGTCTAAAACAGGATAAAAACTTTTGCATATTCTGTAGTTCATATCTTGTTGTCAAGCAGTATCTCAGTATTACTTTCCCTCCTGGTTCTTTACAAGGTTTTGTAAAACATCTTAGTATTTGTTCAGTTACAGCTGTCTATTCCATTACATGAATTTCATCATTCAATAAAATATTTAAGAATCAGGCCACTGTGTAAACAATTTAGAATATTTTATGTCCAGTTTTAGAGTGTAGAAAGAAGTAAGCTTAAATACGTAATGCTTCTTTCAAAGTATCAAAGTAAACGGGCTCACAACTATTCCAACTGATAAATATTTGGTCAAAAGCTAGCCTCTGACATTGAGATTGCACGCCTGTAGCTGTGCCTGCTCTGTCACTGGGTAGCCAATGAACACAGCTGGCTTACAGCAGAACTACTTGCTTGGCTGAGGTAGTCAGATGGCTTGTTCTTAAACCAAGAAGCTGCGGAGAATCAATGGCTGCTCATTTCAAGTCTGTGATTTCTGTTTCCCCGGTAGTTGCTCCACTATTTTTCTCCAGCCCACGCCCTCCTTTGTGCTCATCCTTGCTCCAGCCTAGCCCAAGACCTGTTCCTGCCTTCCCTGACTCCAAGTTCTGACCCTCTGTTCCAATTTCTGGCTCTGACATAGGGAATCTGACTATGGTTCTAGCCTTCAATCCCAGTTCTGATTTGCCCTTGGCTTTGGCATTTGTACTCTGATTCTCAACCTTGGCTCTTATTGCTGGCTCTGGCATTTGGATGCTAACTACTGTTCTAACCATTAAGCCTGACACCTGATATGACCACTAAAGAAGTCTGCCTGCAACCCAGTATCCTGACATCTCATTTCAACCTAGCAGAAAAAGCGGTTTCTGACTTCCAGTGTCTGAATAAGGAGGTGTACTTCTCAATTTGCTAAAAATATAAAATCCTTAAACAAAATCTGTATTCAACTTTGATGCAAAAATTTCATTTAATAAGTTAATAATTATGTTTTTAAAAATAAGTAATGTAATATGAAGCACTGAATTTAAGAAAGGAGACATTTTATTAATCATTTTATTGCTTTTCCACTAAGGACTAAATTATAACTATAATTAACTAATTAATGTAGAATGTTTTAGAGCAGTGTATTAATTACACTACACACACAAAAAAATGAGATTGTACCTTATGCACAGCTAGCTCTCGGTCCTTAAAGACTCCGCTTATGAGTAGCCCTGTGATTCTATTAGTAGTCCCACTGATCAGGGTCTAAAGGTTGGATCCTGTAAACTTTTTATCATATATGTGAATAATCTTATTGCTCAAGTACAAAAGTAAGGATTGTTCACAATCTGCAAGATTGCAAATATGGGCCTTTATGTTATGATTCTGTGACTATTTATGGAAAAACAAACAAACCCAAAAACATGCAACAAACCCTAAGGGTAAAATTTTCAAAGGCACCTAAATGATTCAAGCCCCTAAATCCCATTACCTTTTAACAAGATTTAGGTGCCTACATTACTTAAATGCTATCGAAAATGTTACTCCAAACCTGTTCAAGCTTAAATAGTAAACAATAAATTAAATGGACTAAAATATGAAAGTAAAGAGAAATTTGAACTTTTGTTTAGAAAAGCAACCTGGAAGTTCAAGTGACAAGAATGCTTTTTTTATAGTGAATAAAATAATATTTTAATCAAAAGCATACTTGAATATCATATTTCTTACAACTTTCTTATTTTGAAACTAGTCCTACCATGATTTGGACATTTCTGGCATGCAGAATGGAGGATGTAGAGTAACCTAATGGCAAAAAGAGGTTGAACAAATTGAAATTTTTATGATATCCACATTGCCACCATCCTCTTCTGGTCAAGGAGTTCCAATGCCTGCAGGTATATCTGAATATGAAAACTCATTCTGGGACTTCCTAAGTCACTCAGTGTTAAAACAACATGTTCACAGTGGTAACTGAACCTTACTGAAGGATGATTTTTAAAGTGAATGTGCCACTTCTTGACAGCCGTGGAGACATGCCTGCAAAAGCAGTACCATGAAGGAACTGGCAAGGCAAGCTTTGCCACCGTGCTGTGTCTCATCCTGATCTGGAATAGTTCAGTTTCTCTATTCCATGTCCTATTCACTAAGGCTACCAAACAATAATAATCTTAAGGATGGATTTTGTGACGTGGACACCTGCCTCTACAGTCTGAACTCATTTTATAGCCATGAAACAGTGGTGAGATTAGGAAAATTGGTGCTGCCACAGCTCTAGTCTATTTTTTAGCGCAGTAGCTAGATAAAAGCTAGGCCAGATACGTCTCCTCCAGCAGGGAATCACCCCCCCCTCCAGCTTCAATTGTAGACATACCCTAAAAGTGCCATGGATGCCTAAGAACCTTTTGGCCACTAAATCTAAATTTCAGAATCATACATTTATATTAGTATTACTAATGAATATTCATAAAAGAATGCTACAATCTTTAGAGAAACAATTAAGAGTAATAATTCTAGTGTTTTGAAGACAAAGAGCACTAAGTGCTATTATTATTACTGCTACTATTAATTATTTTAGTATATTCTTGTGTTAGGAAACCTGCCTGTTAAGAAAGAAACTCATTAGGGTTTGTTAATGCAAAACTCATTCTATCATTTTTGATGTTTCAGAAGACTTCTTCTGTATGTTGGGGAAGACATTTAACAATAATTCTTGCAATGACTTTCATTATCATCATTATTATTATTATTTTGGAACTGGAGAAGGCAGGGGACAGGAGTGAGCCATTAAATTCCTGTTCATTTTACAACAGAGGCCTGCAATACAGCCAAAATTAAGAACATGTGCCATGATAACAGGCAATTCTAGAGGAGAAGGATGTTGCTTCAGTATTATGTGCTAATAAGCATCAACTTATCAATAATGATAAATCATTTATTTCCTGGGACAAACAATTAATTCAATTTATGGATAAGATCCAAGTGAAAAATTATGAAAAGGGTCATAAACTGATGACCTTTAACTGGGCCTGATATAGAAAGATTTTAAAGGATATGACTTATTCCCCATTATATTTGTACATCTTTTTAATTAAAATATTGAGTGTGCCCTCTCTATTTTTGATAACTTGCTGTTATTCTGACAGTGAAGCTTATTTTACACTTTCCAAATATCTGACAGATGAGATTAATATAGCTGCACATTTGTAATGCTTATTTAAGTCAGTTCTAGTCTACTTAATTAATGACTTACTCTGTGTAGAATGACTGATATTTTTCCTTTTGATCCCCACCCTCTATAAAAAGCAAAACACCTTTTCCTCTGAAATATTCTGGGCATTAAACAGTGATGATACCCACCCCATTTGACAGAGGGAAGGCCTGATTTATTATCCGTATATTGGAAACTATAGCTACCATTAACACTGATTTTGCTCACTCAACACAGCTGCAAATATTAGGTACTTATTTCATTGTTCTATAATCTTACTGGTATTTTGTATACAAATTGCACTGTCACACAGCCGGGAGATGGAGCTGGGGAGGTGAGGGGGTGGGAAGCCTGGGCGGCACACAGCCAGGAGCCAGGCTGCAGCCACAAGCCTGCAGCCTGGTCAGATTCACAGTGAGAGCCAACCTACCAGACTGCAGTAGACACCTTCCTCCTGTCTGTTGTTTGCATCCAGCCCCCCACCTCACGCCCAGTGCCTTCTCCCAGCAATCACGACTCACCATACCTGAAAATCAGCAGGACTATTAAAATTAGAGTCTTCCCTATATTTAATAGATTTCACCTGTAACCAATTTCTGTTTTTTAAAAAAAGGTTAACAATTTTTTAAAATTTTAAATTATTCAAAATGTTATTTTCCTTTGCACTAAATGAATATTTACTTTTAAATATGTAGAGATCTATAGTTCTTAATGGTGTACTCTGTATACAGAACATCAATACATTGTTTATGAGTTGAAAGACTGGTGGCCTTCAGCGTTGTAAAAATTATATTTGTGATCCTTGAGCCAAAAAGGTTGGGAACCGCAGTTCTATATAATACAGGCCAGAGAATTTCACTAAGCAATTCCTTTTTCAAGGCAGTAACTTCTGGATGAACTATAGCACATATTTTAGAAAGACAATTTTAAAGTAACTGAGAATCCACCACATCCATGTTAATTGCTCACATTTCTAAAAACATGCTCCTTATTTCCAGTTTTAATTTGTCTAACTTCACCTTCTAATCACTGGATCTTGACATGCCTTTGTCTGTTAAATTCCTAAATGGGGAGATGATTCATGGAACTAGAAGGTATTATAAAGACCATGATCAAGCTTCCTCATTATGAGGCATTGGGGGTCAGATCAATGAGGGGTTGTGTCACTATCTGCCTTAAATGCTGTAGAACTGTGAGCTACAGCAGCCACACCAACAGACAGTATACAAGTCACCCCTTGGCTTCCACCATCCAATTACTTTTTGCAGAGTGATCCCAACATCCTTCCCGACCCTGAATTTCCCCCAAATCATTTGCTCTACAGTTTGCATCCCCCTCGCTGAACACTTACAGAAGTTAAGTTCGCTATCCCTTTTAAAGAGATAGTACCCAGCAGATTATTACTCATTTTAATCATAGCACTGAATTGGTTTATAGTAAAACAAGTTTATTAAACAAAAAGTCATAGGTTTAAGTGATACCAAGTACAGGGAACAAAGATATGATTCTCACAAAGTCTCTTTTCCAGAATGGCTGGCCAGATACTTTGACCAGGACTGCTCAAAGATCTCAAAGTCCTCCATTCTTTTTTTGCCCTGGGTGAAAGGGTGCCAAAAAGGCTTTTTTTTCTCTCCTTACATCTTCCCAGAGTTCATTAACCTTGCCTCCAGAGGCAAGAAGGCTTCCTGGGGTACAAACCCCTGTCCCCAATTGAAATTAAGTGATCGTCTTGTCCCACTTACTCTCTTATTGGCTTTGTTTACCTTGTATGTAAATGTGTTCTTCTGTGTCTTTGGTCATAACTTACTCACTGTACATTGCAGACATTGCTTTGGCTGGACAAGGTATAGTATGGCATTACTTGCCAAATACATATTAAAAACATTTCCGTATCTATAAAGTCCTTTATGGATTTATCATACACACATCACACAATTTCCAAAGGGGTAGCCATGTTAGTCTAGGTCAGCCAAACATACAAGGAGTCCTGTGGCACTTTTAAAGATTATCTAATTTATTTATCCCATGAGCTTCTGTGGCAGAAATTCCCACTTCAAAGCGTCTGATGAAGGGGGACTTTCTCCCATGGAAGCTCATGCGATAAATAAATTTGTTACTCTTTAAAAGTGCCCTAGGACTCACACAATATTAATGATTAGTGAGTTATTAGTTTTCCAGTGATATATTACATGCCTTAACCGGCACTGGCTCTTACAGTGCCATCTGTATCTTTCTCCTTCCTAAGCTAAACAGAGTGACAGCCTCATTGCACAGTTTTAAAAAATATGGACCATCACTTGAAGAAGAGGGGATATATGAAGTAGGAGGCAAGCCTTGTTATTTATGCAGTGTGCCTAATGCGTTTTAGAAAACATTAACAGATATCTGTCCCAAGGAAAGAATATTTTTGAAAGAATTAAATTCAACATAATAAAATAAGATGGAGCAAAGAAACACAGGTAAGAAGGATTTATAACAGTGAAAGATAATGCAAGATGTGTATTGTTATTTTCAAATCTTGTTTTATCATTATTAACATATTAAAATTTGGGATGGAGGTCAGCAGTAAAAGGCTATCTGAAATCAATGAATACCCAGTTTAGTCACCATTGAATTTAAAACATGCTTTATGTCAAGTTCTTCTCTGAAAAGTGGCTGTACAAATAATGTTGCAGGGATCCATGTGTGTCGTCTTCATATCAAGTATGTTCAGTTTTTATATGAAAAACATATTTTTAAACCATACCACAACACACCCATCATGGGATCTGAGACCCAATCCTTCTCTCTTGTGCATCAGTTCTGCAGAACAAATTAGGCCCTTAGTGACATCTGTCCAAAATCATAGTTGTCAATGAAGTTACAGAGATGTAATTGATTGTAAATACTTCTTTTGTGTATTCATAAGGAGGATGAAATCTACCTTACTCTTCCAGAGCTGTGCTAGCTTGGCAGGACTCTCAGGAGTGAAAAGTAGTTAAAAAAATCTATCCACTTAAATTAAGCAAATACGATGGAATACACCAAGAACCAATACACTAAGAATCCATTTTTGCCATTTTTACATAGTCTCTTTTGAGGAGAGCTGCATCAAAAATATGGTTTGAAGACATATTCAGTTATTTCCTAATATCCCAATAATTACAACAACAAAACAAAACAAAAAACCCAGCAGCAGCAACAGCCACAATGATGTCAGCTGAAATTTTAGTTCCTGTACTGTATTTATAAATCAGATGTTCATTATAAATAAGCCATTCTAAAAATTCTAAAACCTCTATATTAAGCAATGAAAATATTGTTACCTGAATATAATAAGGAAAGTTAAAGTTTGTGTAGGAAGGAAGAAGATGAAGAGAGAGAAATGGCAGCCTACAATGACAGATTGAAACATGACTTTCACCTTAGAATAACCCAAGGAATATTGTGCCACTCTAGCAAATCTGGCCAGCACTGAAAATGGTCACATTGTCTGCCTTCATAAATTGCTATAAAAATAAAGTTAAAATTCAAGTGTAATAAAAGTTCTCTTCTATGGTTAACCACTTTTTCCCTTGTAATTTAGGAATAAAACATATCAAACAGATGATCATTTTTTTCCCTGTTTATACCAAAAGGAGAAAAATAGAACAATTACAATACAAAAATACTGAAGGTAATTCAACTGCTGTTGGTGAGTGGAACATAACTGATTAGTCATGTCATACAATTTTGTAAAAGCTGTTCTGTTGGAAGGCCATGAATGAGTGTACAAGTGATTTACACACTTTTGGATCATAATTTTCACATACTGTTCTATTTTTAAAAAAATACATGCTGTGTACTATTACATTTATTCTCTGTGGTATAATAGAAGCATAAATCTACCTGATGAAAAATGAATTGTATTCCAATTGCAACAACATAGCACACAGAGTAGCTCCCTTAGCGTACTATTTGCAAAGATCAATGGTAACTTGAAAATGATTTCTTTCCATATTACCTGTAATATATTATCAATAAAATACTCTTTTTAATTTAAAAGTCACATCAAATATTGTTCATCTTTTTTTAAGCTCCCCTCTATTCCTGAAATCAACATTTTGTGTATACAAAATAACAGCTGATAAACTCAGGGTCTTGGTTCACCTGCTATTGTTGAAAGCCAACTGTAGAAATTCAGAATTCAGCTAGAGCGTCAATGGTTTGTGTGGCTCTGATACCACCGTCCAATACCACTCAAGAATATAAAAAAGATATTCTTCCCTCTCTCCTTTGGGCCACCGAAAATAACAGCAGCAGGTGCTTCTAATTTGTGGAATTAGAAATGCTAAAGACAATATCAACCACTATTGAGGGGAAAAAAGAAAACTTGAAAATGTTAATTGATATGAACTACGACAGGGAAAGCAACAAACAGGTGGGCTCTACCTCTGCAAAAAATGTCCTAATCCTTCACAACACACACTTTTTAAGATGAAGAGATAACAAAGACTATCCTACACACATGCCAAAATGGAAAATGCTGACAGTGGCCTTCCTGGATGTATAACACATCAAACATAACTGAAAACATCAGACACTTTTGACACTATAATGACATGAACTGGACTTTTCTGAGTATGTAACAAAATTCCACTGATGTCAACAGATTGGAGAATACTACTTCTGAAGTGGACTGCAATTGTATAGTTGCTAGATTTTCATTATTATCACTGTTATAGGATTATCACTATCATTGACAGTTGTAAAGATTAAATAAGGTTTTACTAAATCTGAAAGAAATGTATTACCCTTTGTTAAACACTGCAAGACATCAATGACATAAAAACAGTGAGTTTTATCATCTTGACAACAATCTGATGGTAATCTGTAGCTCAGGGAGGACTTGATTCTGTTTTCAGCTAGATTAATATCAACAGAAAAAAAAAAGAAATGTAAAGTATAGCTTCTGTGGCTGCATATTATAAAGGACTGCTTCCTGAATAATTTGGATAGTTTTGTGAGCAGTGGACAAAGTCCTCCTACCCAGGAGGCCCTCATCATTAAGTTACACTAAATCCTAAATCACACTTCTTCAAAGATATCCTCGGAAGTCTATGCGAGTCCCTGCTTCATACTTCAGATGTACAAGAAGTCATTACTGTTAAAAGGCCAATATTTACCCAGAGTTATCTAAAATTCCTGTTTCTTCCTCAAAAATACTGTTGGATCAGTGGGTAAATGTTATCTTTTTAAATGGTGACCAGTGTACTTGCCACACTCAACATCTTTCATCCAGGTATTTCACAAACATTATGTGTTTGGCCACACAATATCTGTGGGGAAGATATTTTTATTTTATAGAAGTGGAAACTGAGACACAGAACTTATTGCAACTTGCCCACAGAAAAGTCCAAGGCAGAGCAAAAATTAATTCTGCTGAATACTTATTTAGAGATTTCATAAAGCTGAATTTTGGGTATCGTTTCCAATTAAAAGAATGTAACAGATTTATTCATTTTTCATAATAAAATATTTTATCACAAATATTACTTTAAAGTGTACTCCAAAACATATGCAGGTTAGAAAGTCTTCTGCTACTATTACAATAAGAAAATGTGCTTTGGAATAAGTAAAATAATGGCTTATTTATAATGATCATGGATAAAGTCACCTGCTTTCTTTACTTTAGGAAGAAATCTTTAAAAGAAACATTATGGTTTCAAAACATACATTTTCTTAAAATCATTCTCATTCCCCTTACAGTCTCTCTATATAGTATCAAATTTCATAGCTCTTTTACCAAGAAATAAAACAAAAGCAAACTTTACCCCAGCCCCAGCACCATGTCTGAGGTCTGAGACCACTGAATGAATACATGTTCTCTCCATTTTTGCATCACAGCAATTTCACTGTTTTCAAGAGCTGTGAAGATTCAAGCTGTTAATATTACCTATGCAGAGAGAAACAAATAAAAAGATAACTAATATCTTCTAAGGCATTAAAAAAAACCCCAACAACCTCAAGTGTTTGCTGAATTAAGGCAAAACCAGTACTGAAATAACTTTCAATATTCTACATTATCAACACAAAAAGAGGAAACAAATCTTTAAACAAATGCAAATGACTTAGTAGTACATGGGACAAAAAGAAAACATTTAAAATAGTTTACCTAGCAGAATTTTTCTTTATTTTCTCATCAATGTCACTGAGGATCTGTTGAAATTCCAAGTCCCCAGGAAGAATGTTTAACAAACAATCTAAATTGGAAGAATCAAGAGAATATTCACCTCCCCACTCCATTTCTAGAACCTGAAATAAATGGAGAAGAAATAGTAAATATATATATATAAAGGATTAAATAATGCAAAAAAATGGGAGGTTTTATTTTAAATATTAAAGTAAATAAGATTTTTGGTTTTCTAAAGTTGATGCTTAGGTTAGCAAGTATATGTAATTATAATAGGAACATTACAGTACACCAATGAAAAGTATATATCTTTGCATGCTTTTGCATGAAATACTCTAGAGGAGTTGCTTGCAGTATATCTTAAAGCAAATTAAATACACTAGTTTATTAGTAACCCATAGTTTAGTCAAAAACAAAATCAATTAATATTATCCTAGCTAATAATAACAAAATTTCTCTATATGAAACAATTTTATGATACACACACAAAAAAAAGCTATTATGCTTAACAGAACTCGGTGTTACAAATAAGTGACACCAGAAAACTCCAAGGCTATGTCTACACTTGCAAGTTAGTTCGAATTAAGGAAGCTTAATTCGAACTAACTTAAGCCTTGGCCACACTAGGCTTTCATTAGTTCGAATTAAGGGCTTCCTTAATACGAACTAATAAATTCGACTGCTCAGTTCGAACTAACCCATAATTTGAAATAGTTACTTTGAATTAAGTCAATGTGGCCATATTAGTTCGAACTAATCGGCAGATTGACCTTCATGCAACTGACTAATTCAAACTAAGCAAGTGCCCTGCATGGACATGGCTAGTTCGAACTAGCATTCTAGTGGGGCCATGCTAGTTCAAATTATGTTAATTCCAAATCACTAAAATTAGTTCGAATTAGTTAGTTCGAATTAACTAATTCGAACTAGCTTTTGTAAGTGTAGACCATAGCCCAAGACTAATGAATTTTAGTGTCTGTAGCTAAATGTTGACTTTTTAAAATGATCAGTGCACCTGTCATGTGCACATGCTCTTTCATTCAAGTATCTCAAAGCATTTTACAAAGAGCAGTACCTCGTGTACATGTTCCTGAACTTTAATTTATACAGAAAGTTAATTAAAAACAAAAGAAAACAACCCCTCCCAACAAATAAATCAGATATCTACCAACCAGGATATGTCAAAAAGGGCAAGCAAGCAGGATTTCTGTTTTTGACTGACTCATGCTTCCCAGCAGATATACCTCATCGATTGACCTATCCAGCAAATCACAGGCATGTTTATATTTGAAGCAGGACATTACCAGCTTCAGCTCTTCTTTCTCATCACTATGTAACTATCATACAAAGGAAGAATGATGTATGTTTTTCAACCGACCTTGACTAAACTCTGCAATCACATAACAAAGGAACTAAAAATGGGAATTTCCCAGTAAGTAGTACATCTGGTAGCCAAATATTGGTGCTATTTATATGGTAGTGTCTGGAGGCCACAATGGAAATGTAAACAGAGAATAAATAAGAAAAGCCAATAAGTAAAATCCACTGATTCATGTCTGAATATGGATTTTCAGACACCTTCTTGATCCATTTCCAACTTCCAGCACTCAGCAACTAATCTCCCAGTGATCTGCTACACATTAGCTAGCTAGCTCCTTATCTCTTTTCTGGCTGGAACCTACTAAAATGACTTGCCACAATTTCTTCTATACAAACAGGGAGTCCTGTGGCACTTTAAAAGACTAACAAATTTATTTATCATATGAGCTTTTGTGGGAGAAAATCCCACTTCACCAGAAGCTTTTCTTGATGTTATTTCCATCTCTATACCTGATGTAACCAAAGTACATAATTTGTGCCTGTATATTTCTGACAGTAGGGTCTGCTTTTTTCCAGTAGTATTTCTGGCATAGGCATTCAATTTTTTTCCACTCAGGAAAATAAAGTCTTCACCAGCACCAACGAAAACATATACACATAAAAATATGTATTTTGACAACAGAATACAATCATTTACAGAACTGCATTTTGTGTCTTTTTTCTTAAAGGAGAATATTATTCTGTGTAGCAAATTCAGTGTTCAGTAATTAAGATCATCTTAAAAACTAAGAGACAATATCCCATGACTCAACCAGCAAACAAATATGAAATAATTTCAGAAAGACAATGTCTTCCTGTATCAAGGTATGGCAACATTGGTAGATGTTATGTAAGTTCCTGCATTAAGCCAAAGTGGTCAGAACAGTCAGAATAAATTTTGTAATGCCTTGTTGTATCTTTTACCATAAACATTAAGGTGAGACGTAATCACATTGCAGTTTCTACTGCAGTCAAGAAGAAACAAGTTTTATAACTCAGTTGCCGTCCTTCCTTGCTCTGGAACAAAACTGGGGCCACTTTGCTTTACTGTTGTTTGCAAAGAAATTATGGATAACTGTAGATCGATACAGATCATTGCATAACCCACTCATGATGGGTCTGTAGTTTAGGATGTAAATTGTCTCTAAGTACACTCTTTTTGTCAGCTATGTGGAGGACTTCAGGTTCTACGTTAAGAGCCAGAGGATAGTATAAAGGCATTGCTTCCCAACAAAGTGGTTGGGAGTGAAAAATGCCCTACTTGCTCGTATAAAGCATTGCTATCATTTATATGCCAGCATTTGTAAAGTAGATACTATAGTAGACTTAAGAAACATCTAGTGTAACCTCCTGAATAACACAAGCCACAGAATTTACTTACGCCTTTACTCAGCCTAATTACTTGTGTTTGACTAAAGGATATCTCCCAGTAAGCCATTTAAGTCTTGATTTGACTTTATGAGATGCCGAATCTATCACTTCCTTTCGTAGTTTGTTCCAGAAGTTAACAACCCTCACCATTTAAAAAGTAGTATCTTATTTCTAATTGTCTGGCTTTGATTACCAGCCATTTATTCCTGTTGTGCTTTTCTCCACAAGATTGAAGAGCCTTTTAATATATAGTATTTTCTCCCCATAAGGGGACCCCACAATTAAGTCACCGCTCCATCTTCCTGATGAATGAAATTGATTGAGCATCTTATGTGCTTCATTGTAAGGCATGTGAAGGCCATCTATGCAGATACTTTTCTCAACTAAACTTGTGATCTAATCAAAATTGAAATCAGATTTGTTTAACTAGATCTGTTTTCATAACACCAGATAGACTGCCATTACTTATATTTCTGTCCTTTAATTATGCATTGATTGAATTCTTTATAAATTTCTTCCATTATTTTACCTGGGATTGATGTCAGACCACCATGCTTAGCATTTTTTTAACACCCTCTGGGTCTTCCGGAATTTCTTAGGTATTTCAAGATTTATTAAAAATTAATATCTATGAGCCAAAGATATCCTCAGTCAACTCTTTTAGACCTCTTGAGTACAATTTCTTCCGGCCTGCAGATTTTATGTTTATCTTTAATTACATCCTCCTTAGTTACCGACTGACGGGTGCTACATGTCCCTTGATTAAAAGCAAAAAGAACTTTCATGGTAACCTCATGGTCCATATCTTTGGCAGAACAGTTTGGCTTTATTCATGTTCCACTGACTGATAACTGTCATATTTAAGAAGAGAGGCCCCCAAATTCAGATTGTATACATTGGTGCTGACATATTTACAGTGATTGAGAACTGACTCCTATCAAAGAAGAGACCTGAAGGTTTTCCAAGGTGCTAAACTGTTTACATTTGGAAATTAATTACTAACGAAGGTTATATAGATTTCTTCTGGAGCTGGATATTGGTGTCATAGTCATAAATAAGAAAAATCAGCATTGGCAGAAAGCTACTCACTGGGAGCATGAGTATGGCTTAAAAAATATGTACCAATATTTTGTCTGGACTGTATGGAATACAGGGTAACCTGGATGAAAGATATTTTTCCCCTAAATATGGAGATTTATTTCCTCCAGTTTATCATCAGCTTTAGTGACTGGAATCAACTGCATTTTCCTTCTTGGATTTTCCTAAAATTTATAGGAGTGTAAGCCTGAATTAGTTAGTGCAAACCCCTCAACTTCTCCATGAACCAAAGCTACATTTGTGTTCAACTGATTCAGTTTGTTTCTTCAGCTCTTCTTAAAGATCAGTTACCCATATAGTACTTCTTCCATATTAGATATACACAATATTTCCATTTTGTAGTGTGTTTTGGAATAAAATTTCTTAAATAATTCAGCATTCTTAATAAAATAGCTCTTCAATCAAGGAAAATGTATGAACATTTTGCAGACCTTACATCATTGCCAAACACAGTGGTTCCCATGCAGGTACAATTGAAGTCTACAGATCATTTACTGTTCACCACTTTCCCCATATGAAAAAAAACATTTTGTAAACATGACAGCTTAGTTTTCATTTATGCATTCCTGTAAGTCTACTATGTCATATTTGTTCAGTTTACTTGTCAAAACAATGTATTTGCTCTTCTCTGTCTTGCACGATCTACTTGGCTTATGAGGAAAAAAGCAACTTCTGATTGTTCCATTTTCAAACATCATTGTTTAATATCATCAGAACTAATAATACCAAACAGATTTCTAAATAGTTCTCTGTTACCTGAAGAAGAAGAACTTTTCAGATAACAAATGTGGATTGGTCAAATCTAAAATCACCTAATGAAGGATTTTATTAAAAATGTGTTTTTGTATACACGCAAACACCAAACACAAGATGTCTTGCAAGCAAGGTAATTTCTAAATTTCCACCAAGATCATTATATTTAATGATATCATGGAGATACAGTACTCTGTTTTGAAACTCCAGATTCCTAATTTTTTTCTACATAGAAATATCTTTCATCTTCTCTAATTTGACTGTTGTTCTCCAGCAGAAATATGACTGTCTACCATCATACCTCTATTTATTATTACAATGAATAATATATAAAAATATAACTAATTATGCAAGAATGTATAAACAACCTTTCTTAGGCAACTTGTCTTCAGACACCGCTCTCAAAGTCTCCTGTAATGAAGTGAATACAGATCTTTCTAAAATTGATTGGAAGACCACCCACCACTACTAAAAAAAATAAAATTGTCATTTCAGTCAGTGATTACTGATTGATTTTAATATATATTAGCAAAAATTATTTTCAGTTCTATATTTTCACTAGTAGATAGTGCTAATAATTCCCTTATTTGCTATAATAAAGTTATTTTTACACACAGTGTGTACCCTATGTATTCTAGCAGATTTTTATATGATTACTTTCATCTTAACATATGTAGTTGCAGTCACCTCTTCCGTAACAATATTCAGGCATAAGGTTACATTCTCACTGCAGTGTATAAGATGATATATACACAGCTTAATTTTTTTTAATACAATGCTTTGATTTTTAAGTACCAGTGTAGCAGACTTGGAATATACTGGACATAAAAAACTGACTTCATATTGGATTACTAAATCATGTTTAGAAAAGGCAGCAGAGGCAGCTTTTGGGATAGGTGAAGCAGGTGCCTGCGTAGGGCCCTCAGCAGTAAGGGGCCCTTTGCATACCCCAAAAGCTGCGTCTGCCTCCTGCCCTGCAAGACACGTGATGGGGAGCCAGGGCTGGGGCTGGCAGCAGGGACCCAGGACTGGCTGGGGGGGATGGACCTGTGGTGGGGAGCCAGGGCTATGAGGGGGATTTTGGGGCCTCTGGTGGGGTTCAAGGGCCATGAGGGGGCCTGCGGGAGGATGGAGTCAGAGCCCCTGGTGGGGTGCAAGGGCCATGAGAGGGTCTGCGGGGGGGGGGAGAGCAGGGTCAGAGCCCAGACCACAGGCGGCCAGAGCTGCGCTGGGGGGAGGGAGGGAGAGCAGGTAGAGCCCCCAGTGGGGAGCTGGAGCCAGTTCTGGGGAGCCTATAGGAGGCCCTTAATGGACCTTTGCCTATGACCCCAGAAGACCTAAGGCCACCTCTGAAAGGCAGATTTAATGCAGCCTTTCAATTCTCTCAATTTACCTAATAACTCTGCATAATTCAGTCAAATATGTAACTGAGTTGAATTCAGTCAATATGGTTTTCCATCCTTTGCACCTCCATCAATTGAAACCCTTGTTTGAGTAGGTTATCTGGCTGGTGTCACAGAATAGCTTCACCTTCAGTTTGACAGGAGATGAACCATTCAGAGTTTTCAGACAAATTGGATTAAAATTATGTGAAACAAAACCAGAAACCAATACAGACTAAATACAGTTTTAGGCTGTGATTTTCAAAGTAACCTTCATGAGTCAAAACACCCATCTCCCACTGAAAGATAATGGAAACTGGACAACTAACTCCTTGCGACACTTCTGAACCTCTTCATTTTAAAATACATGCATTTTTGTGGTCACAGTCGAATTTAAGCATAAAGTTTGAAAAGAAAAGAAAGCAAACTTAAGGTTAGTCATCATTCTTCAGTAAACCCTGAGAAGACTTTGGAAAAGTACTGTTTAATATAGGCAGGCTGGCTTTGGAGTCTCAAGCACTCTGTGCATGCTTATGGAAAAGTCATGGTGGTTTTTAGTTATTATGGCTTGTCTCTTCACTGAACTACTGCCATTATAAAATCAAACGGGACGAGAGACTTGATTTCAAGATATTCCATCACTCGGCTAACACTTCTGAGCTACCATCTTAACAGTGGTTCTGCACATCTCTGTCTAGCTGTGTAACTGTACCTACTAGCTTTGTGGCAGAGATGATGTCATCTGCAATGATACGGCAGGCAGGAACAGATCTGTGAGTGGCTCCAGGTATGATAAATTCAATGTGAAATTCCTACTGTTTTGAATGTCACATCATATTTTCAATGTTTTAATTTGTTTTGTAAATGGAACAAAGATCTTATATGAAAATTGAATCTAAAAATTATAGTTTACGCTGATAAAGTCAAAGCCTTTCACCCAAATATATGTATTAAAAATCTTGTAGAAAGCTGAATTGCTGATAGATGCTAGATAACAAAATATAAAGGAAAAGTTTAAACACTGTTAAAAAAAACATTGCTTAATCTTAGAATAAAGAACTTTCCTTTGCAGGCATGACTGAGTGAGTATGTGTGATTATTTTTCTGTTTTCAGTTCCAATTTTTTGCTATTTTTTCAACCCTATCTCCTCAAATGTCTCAAAACATTTTCAGACTTCTTGATTGAATTCATTTTCAGATTGCTCCCAATTACAATGGGGTAAGAATCCAGCAACATGCAACATTTGACACAGATAAGCAAGGAGCCCCTCGCTACAGCTAAGTCTATCAACAATAACCAGCTGAATGGAGAAAATTAACTGACTAATCTTTTCAACCACTTAAAGGTTTTCTAAAACCCACAAGTGTTCAAACAACTGCCCTATACATCTCAGCCTTTTTGTTCTTGTTTTCCTTTTCCAATTTTCATCATTAGAGGTAGAAGAGGGATGTCTCTGTCTCAATATTCTTAATTTTTTTATTTGTAACTCTAGCAGGTGACTGGTGGTGAGTGTGTGTGTGTGTCTTGAAATCACATAATTTATCAATCACTTAACCTATAATTTGGGCAGACTGTCTCAAACATGTAGGCTAAATATTAATTTCAACCAGGGAGTGATTTCACTCCTCCTTTATCACCCATTTGGCTGGAATATAAAAATATAAATTGGCACTGAGATTGACAGTGCATTGTTTAGTTATTAGCCCTAAAAGTAACAAGGTCTGCTGCCTTCCAAAATAATTAGACAAAGCTTATAAGGAATTGTTTTACTTGATATGGTTTAATCAAACTGATAATTAGATTAATTTGGTGATTTTACAGTAATCCACTTTCCTTTAACTTGGTTTATTTGTATTTTATTTTTTGCTTGTATAGTTATTTAGTTTAGTTAATAAATTATATATTTGGAAATCTGTGTGGATTGATGTTTCTTCCATAGATGCAGTACCAGGCCCTAATAAGGACCGTAGTGTGGATAAAACAACTCAACAAGCCATCCAGTGGTGGTTCATTGAATTTGCCTGCCAAAGTCTTGATATTTCAGTATATTTAATTCTTTTTCTAACTTAACCCTTCTCCTCTATTGCCACCCATTATTAATACTTGAACTGATAAATCAATAGCCTTGATCAATAATGTTTTAATATACTTTTCAGTAACAACTCAGGTATCAGTCAAATATCAGCTAACACATCCTGGAAAAACTAGATAGAAACATTCAGTTTATATGTCTTCTGTATTTACCATTCTTATGTTTTATTAAAAATATTTGTCAAGAAAATGTACAATGACAACAGACTATTTTTGAAAAATGAACTATAATGTATCTAATTTCTACAGCTATTTCTTTGGGGGAATCCAGTTCTTCAGTGCATTTGGCAGGTCTACATTGAGAAAGCTGAATGCTTTCCCCAGCAGGATTGTGTAGCTGTATTTGTTTTCAGATACAAATACTTGAATAATGCAAGTTTGATTTTCTGAAACAGATAAAGGACACCCACAATTTCTGAAATATCAGGATTCCAAAAATATGGAGAACAAGCTTCCTTGGCCAGTGGGGTTCTAAAAACTTTTCACCAACTTTGGAGGGTACCTCTTCATTGGTAAAAAAGACCCATTTTACAGCCACAGCTTGCCCAGGTCAACTGACTCAGCAACAAGGGTTTCAAGCTGTAGGGCTAAAAATTGCTGGGCAGATGTTTAGTTTCAAGCTGGAGCCCAACCTCAAGGACCCTTCTCTTTAGTGCGGTCCGAGAGCTTGGGTTCCAGACAGAGCCTGAGCTTTCACACAGCTATTTTAAAGCAACATAGTCTGAGACCTGTGAGCCCTAATCAGCTTACTCAAACCAGCTGCAGGTGTTTAATTGCTGTGTAGACATGCCCAGAATGGCTTCCTACAGCCAGCTGGCTTCAAATATAGTATGCTCAAAATTTAAAAAAAAGCTACACCCAGCCTAATACAACTTGAAGCAAATCACCAGATTTCAGCTAACAAGGGCTTAACTAATTAAA
Source organism: Pelusios castaneus (assembly GCA_007922175.1). Classification (NCBI taxonomy): domain Eukaryota; kingdom Metazoa; phylum Chordata; order Testudines; family Pelomedusidae; genus Pelusios; species Pelusios castaneus. The sequence goes on from ML685830.1 coordinate 9,972,674, forward strand.
GTTTGGCAAAATCAGCTGTCCTGAATAATTTTGACACAGACCTTTTGCATAGGGACCCTCCTCGGTCTTTACAAAACTAAAATAACACCTGAGACCCATGCTCGAAGGGTCTTATAACCCATTCCCCAACTAGCAACAATTAAAATGGAAAACCCTATACCTCCATTTAGAACAAATTCTCCTTCCCCACTCCTCCAGATTCTTGAACATGAACATTGACGCAGTCAAATTCCTCAATACCTTTATGTGGAGTTCTACCAAACACCTGGCTGGTAGCAGAGAACTAGATTACTAATTGCACTGGCAGCTGGGACCGACTTCAACATCCTTAGCTACACTTGTTTAAACGAAAATGTTTGATTGGAATCCTGTCCAACGAATGCCTATAAGTTTAGTTAAGTAACTCCTTAGAGATGGGCATTACTGGATGTTACATGAAGGCACCAAGAAACTGAAGGAAGATGGGAGGTTAAGGATGCCATGTTACTCACCTTGATCAGTAACAATGATGTGTGTCCCTGAGCTGCTATTCAGAGAACTTAGGTAACAGTGTACATTAGGTCTGCGCATGCACTGTCTCTTCTTGGGCTGTGCTACAACGCTAGACAGTGAACTTTGGATAATGTCCCCTTAGTTCCTTCTCTACCACACAATCATTCACAAGAACTCTGAAGTACAGAGGAGGAGGATGGGTTGTGGAACACTCACAGGAATACACATCTTGAAGAACCACTGTTACTGTACAAGATAAGTAGTACTTCTCTGAGTAGTGCCCATATGAGTGCACCACTGTAGGCGATTCCTGAGCAGTGCCCTTTCAGGAAGCTGAGATTTTGGAGTTCTTGTCTATTAAAGATGGCAGTGCTGTGGAGCTGAAGATGGCATTGGAGGTGGAGTCCCCAGTGATTGCATAATGTTCTGCGAAAGTGTGGACTAATGCCAATGTTGCTGCTCTAGAGATCTCTGAGATAGGGACATTTCTGAAGAAGGCAATGGATGAGTAGATTGACCTTGTGGAGTGTGTACAAATGGTATCTGGATGGGTCATACTGTGAACAAGGTAACATTGTCTAATGCAATTCAAGTCCTACTTAGAGAGTCTTTGGGTTAATATGGCTGAGCCCTTAGATATTTCTGCAATGGAGAGGAAAAGTCTAAGGGACTTCCAGAAGGCCTTCATCCTGCACAGATGGAAGGCCAGGGTTCATGTGACATCTAGGGTATGTAACATAACCTCTGTTGTCTCATTGAGGTGTGAGGTAGAAGTTTGGAAAATTAATCAATTGATTCACGTGAAATGGGGAGGTCACCTTAGGAATGAATTTTGGATGTGGCCAAAGCATAACCATGACTCAAAAGAATACCGTCTGGAGGGATGTGCCACCAATACAGTCCTGAATCCGTGGATATCCATTTTATATTTGTGAACCATTTTTTTTTTTTTTGCAGTTTGTGGACCAAATGCATTGGTCATGGAGATCACAGAGGTAATGAATTCCATGGGCAGGGTGGGATCAGCTGTCAGCCCCAAGGCTGCTGCCAAACAGTTGATCGGCTGACCAATCTTGAGTCCGCTGTGGAGCAAAGTAAACAGTCATAAGATAAGAAGAAAGGTCCTCTCCTGGATCAGTAACTGGTTAACAGCTAGGGTAGGAAAATGTGGTCAGTTTTCAGAATTGAGAGAGGTAAATAGTGGTGTCCTCCAAACATCAGTACTGGGGCCAGTACTGTTCAACATATTCATAAATGATTTGGAAAAAGGGCTAAACAGTGAGGTGACAAAATTTGCAGATGATACAAAACTATTCAATATAGTTCAGTCCAAAGCAGACTGCAAAGAGTTACAAAGGGATCTCACAAAATTGGGGGACTGGGCAACAAAATGGCACATGAAATTCAATATTAATAAATGCAAAGTAATGCACATTGAAAAACATAATCCCAACTATACATATAAAACGTTGGCGTCCAAATAAGCTATTACTACTCAAGAAGAAGATCTTGGAGTCATGGATAGTTCTCTGAACACATCCACTCAATGCACAGCAGCAGTCCAAAAAGCTAACAGAATATTGGGAGTCATTAGGAAAGAGATAGATAATAAGATAATTAATATCATATTGGAACGCTCATATCTTGAATATTGCATGCAGATCTCTTCGGCCCATCTCTAAAAAGATACAGTAGAATTGAAAAGGTACAGAAAAGGGCAACTAAAATCATTAGGGGTACGGAAAAACTTCCATATGAGAGATTATTAAGATTGTGACTTCTCAGCTTGGAAAAGAGACAACTATTGGGGGATATGATAGAAGTCTATAAAATCATGACTGGTGTGGAGAAAGTTAAAAGGAAGTGTTATTTATTCCTCCTCATAGGACAAAAACTAGGGGTTACCAAATGAAATTAAAAGGCAGCAGGTTTAATACAAGCAAAAGGAAGTATTTCTTGACACATTGCACAGTCAACCTGTGTAACTCCTTGCCAGAGGATGTTGTGAAGGCCAGGACTATAACGGTGTTTAGAAAAGAATTAGATAAGTTCATGGAGGATATGTCCATCAATGGTTATTAGCCAGGATAAGCAGGGATTGTTGTTTGCCAGAGGCTGGGAATGGCCGACAGTATAGATCACTTATCCTAATAATGCCTTCTGAAGCACTTGGCATTTGCCACAGTTGGAAGACAGGATACTGGGCTAAATGGACCATTGTTTGGACCCAGTATTGCCATTCTTATGCTCTGTGGGGTCCCAGGGCTGGCCTCTGATTAGCTTTTTGGCAGAACAGCTGATCATTGGCGGTGGGGGAACGGGGAAGAGGAGGAGAAAGAGCTGCTGGCCACCAAACAGTAGGTTGGCAGCTCTGGGGCTGCTGCTTACGGTATGGATGCCAATGCAGATGTGGATACAGATAACAAATGGAGTGCAGAGGTGACTTCGATACAAATTTATTCTGATGGATGCAGATTTACATTTTTATATCTGAGTAGGGCTCTAGACATCAGAACTCCTATCTCACCTATTCTCATGGTCAAAATAATTATCATCAGGAAACTCAGTTTCACTGAAAGGTATGTCAGTGAACAGATGGCCATGGGTTCAAAAGGCGGCTTAGTCAGTACTCTCAGTGCCAGGTTTAGGGTCCACGTGCCATATGGTTTTCTCAGGAATAAGGAGAGCCTCATGGATAGGAAAGGTAACCTTTTGAGCAAGAAGATGAATGGAGGATGTGCAGGAGCTTGTGGTGTGTGCCCTTGACTTCTTCCAGAGTGGGGAGAAAACATCTTGCTGTCCACTCCTGGCTCAGATTCTCTCAGTCACACACTGAGCACATAGGATTTTCTCATGCAACTTTTGTGGCTGCTGCTCTCATGGCATCTGGCCATACTAGCAGCAGAAAACCTTGTGGAGGATGCTCATAGCTAACACACCCAATTTCCAAAAATTTTTGGCTCTGGGCAGCGAAATCTGCTCAGTAACAGCAACCCACTCCAATAGATCTCTTAAAAAGACACTCATTTAGACACATGGGTTACATTTTCCCCTGCTAAATCACTGCTGTCCCCGGCAGTTTACTTGAAATGACAATTCACAACAAGTTGTGTGGATCCTCAGATATTGCATAATAGCAGCTTCACAGTCCTCTCAGATACCTCTGATCCTTGTCAGCAAACAAACAGAGGATCTCTATAGCTAGAGCACTGCGCAGATACAAAAATGTGGATCCAGACGCAATTCCCATCTGTTCAATGTCAGTTTCTATCCGATCCATAATCCACATGCCATGTTTTATGTGTTTCTGTAACCACATCCGCAACCAAACGTGGGCTCATAGTCAGCCTTTTAACCTTTGATTGGTTCATTCCCAACATCGGTCCTGCCCACTTTTTCCTTTTCTTGTTTGCGGTTTGTGTGCTGTGCTGTCAATCAGATTTCCTTGGCCACCAATGAAATCTCTGATTGATAGCAAGGCACTGAAAACTGCAAACGAGAAAAAGAAGAAGTGGGCTGGGAAAGCACAGAGAATGAGCCAACCAAAGGCCAGCATGCTGACTGACTGACAGTGAGCAGTAGTCTCCAAGCCCCAGCCTGCAGTGACTGAGACTCTAATTGGCTGGCAGACCACAATCAGAGCTTAGCATCTGGGATTGGCTGGAGCACTTCCTTGTTCCCCTGTGTGCTGCTGACATAGATCATAGCAGCAGCTGCAGGGATCGATCATAAAAATTAGAATCCGCATCCACAGGCCCTTGAATTAACAACATACTGTCTCCTTCAGTTGCTATAGCCTGTATCCAAAGAGGTAGAGGGATTGAGATTGGATATATAAAATACCCATTTCTCAGATCTTAATAAAGATCTCCCTCTATAGAGCATCTTTTGCCCATAAGCCCAATTAAATCAGACAAGAACTCAACATCAGTCACAGTTTTACTGGCTGATTTAAGCACTCTCTCTAACAGAAGAGAGCCCTACAACAGGAGTGGAGGCTTCTTCTGGACCTCTGTCTACTACTGGTGTGGCGTCTGCCAATCACCCAGTCTGACTATCACTCACAGACAAAACCTCAAAATGAATAGGAGTCAGAGAGACGTGTCCTTCCCTGAGGCAAAGAATCCACTGTGAGTGCATGTCTATCAGAGGAATAGCCTTGTTGCATGAGAGGAAATTCTTGAAGCCCAGAGAACAGCGCATACCCTACTGAGAGAGGGGAAGGGCCCCCAATGTGAAAGGATGGGAAGAAAATCAAATGCTTTTTGGGTTTTGTTTTTCTATGAAAATAAAAGACTCTACTTTGCTACTAAAACTAAGCTCCAGGTTATAAAGATGGGATCTAGATAATCATTAATGGACTGCTAATAGCTCCATCTCAAGCCACAGGTGGTTGAGAAGGAACCGAAATGGGCCTAGCCAGTGCACACTGTCTAGCCTTGGGGGACAGAACAAGGAGCTGCTTGGTAGAACTGCTACCAAAGATCTCTGCAGTACAGGGACACAAGAACATGAACAGTGGAGCATCCATTGGTACACTACTCGAAGAAAAATCCCTCATTTCAGAGCTACAAGTTCTAATTAGGCAACCAAATAAATACAGAACAGGGAATCTAGATACAAGACAGAATAACTCTCCAAGAAACGCCACAACACTACAGATATTTCAATCAGGATTATGAAGGCATAGTAAGTAAATAATAAAAGTTTTCTATGCTGAAGAAGCCCTGTATTAGACAGTGCAGACAGGTACCTTCTCTCAATAAACTATGAAGCAAATAGACAGTTATATGAAAGAGCCATTGTGGAAACCAATGAGACTGAGGCCTGGTCTACACTTACTGTGAAATTCGGCAGCAGTCGATGGGGACATATGTAGATTAGTCTGTGTATCTTCCGTTCATTCCCTACATTCTAAATATCAGAGCACCCTACTACGCTTCATGAATGGGAAAGGCCTTTCTGTCAATGGAGAGTTATTCTTTTTCTGGGGGTTGATTTATTCGGTCAAATTCCCTATCAATTAAGTGGGTTTCCACTTCCGCTCAATTAATCCCAAAGAACTGATCTGACACTGGCGAATTTGCCACCATCAGTGAAGATATACCGTCAGTGTAGGGACCGTTCCTTGCCCACCCCTCAATATCGGGGTTTTTTTTTCAGTTTTTCCTTTGAATTTAAGTTCTTGAGACAATTGCTACAAAAATGCAGATGTCTGTATTTTTCTTTCACGTTTCACTTTATTTAAAATCAAGGTGAAAATACTACGTTTTCTACCTTTCAAGAATCAGATGGAAATGTGAATTGCCAGAATGTTGTTTGTAAGTAGCGCAAAATCGCACAATTTTATTATTCTTTGTATTAAATACTCTAAGCCAAAATCTTTTTAAGTGTCATTTTCAAGTGATATAACTAATAATTTATGAGACACATTGACTGATATTCTACCAGATCTGCAAATCCTTTGCACCTATTATGGTTATGGCATTTTTACAATGAACACATTAGTACAGAAAACCACTTAAAAGCAGTGAAATCCTGCAAAGTATAATTTTGTAAGTGCTGTAAAAAACAGAAATAAAAAGTTATCAAAAAGGAACTATGCACATTAGCAACTTTTCCAATTTATAATAAATAATGTTAACAGCATTTGAAACTGAAGGCTAGCAGTAGGTAATATGTCTTACCCCAACTTCTCTCTGCTACCTGTTCGGTGTTAGTTAAAACTAGTGGAAGAAAAAGAAGCAGCAGTTGGAGAGTTTGCAGGGGCGGATGGGTGTTTGGTTTTTTTTGTTTTGTTTTTTAAAACTAGCACTACAATAATAATAACGTATCTGCAAAATTTAATTCCTTTAAAAAAAATCAAGTTGCTCCCTCCTCCCCACAAAGAGCCATGAAAAATGGTGACAAGTATTTTTTAAGAAACTATTTTAAAATGATCTAACAGTAACTAAAGGTAAAGCTGGACAGGAAACTGTTTTCCTGTCCTGTAAGAATTTGAGATTCTGCAATGTTTCCCATTCTGAAACAGGACAAAAATTCTAAATCTCAAAAATGTTCACAAACCAACCCTCTGACAAAATTCAGATCTCATCAAATGTTTTGCTTGATAATTTTGAAATGTTTCAGTTTTTGACCTTTTGCCATTTTAACCTTGTTTTCAGTTTGTATTAACTAAAATAATAATAACCTAAAATTTCTAAACAAATCCAGTTCCTCTCTGCCCCCAATCTCTCTTTAAGACAATATATAAACTACATTGAGATCCATTGATAGGCTAAAGTCTTTTATCATCAAGGTCCTGTGTAAAGTCACATATGTATAGTCATCTGATGAAGTGGATTGGCACCCACGAAAGCTTATGCCCGAAGAAATCTGTTAGTCTTTAAGGTGCCACAGGACTCTAGTTGTTTTTGCTGTACACAGACTGACACAGCTACCCCTCTGGATATATACTGTCTGAGGCAGATTCCCATAATCCTTATATTCAGAAGAGGAACTTCATATTTAGTGAAACTAGAGGTACATTTACGAAGAGGAGGCTGCATTACACAACAGAATACATGTAACACCAGAAATACAGTAATATAATGCAAGTGTATTTCACTTCTGAGTGAGTGTCTGCTATACCTTGCCTAGGCTTTGTATTTAAATTGTGCAGACTATATGAACTGAGAAGGTTCCTAACCCCAACATATTTAATTTTCATATAAAAAGCCTAATGTAGATTTTATGTTTACACATACATATTAATCCACAGATGATGATCATTTATAGTTACTTTCCTTCTTGAATATGACATAATAACTGTATCATGATAATAAGTTTTGAAAGTTCATTTTCTATAACAAATAAACTCTTGGCCTCAGAATTTATTAGACCATATAGTTATTATTACCAGAAAATACCTTCCAATTATTTTATTAAAATGAAATATTCCCATGTCAAATTTAAAAGAAACTACAACAGTTTGCTGTTAAAAACAGGTGCTAAAATACAAATTACTTTTCAAAGGCAGAAATCATTTTAGTCTTTCCTTTCCCCACCATTTTATGCTTTCCCATTGTTTCTAAATTTAAGACAATTTGTGAATCTGAATGTCAACTGTAGAAAAATAATAAACAGTACTAGTTCCAACATGGAGCCTCCTTGAAGCTTGTTTAATAACTCACAGCCAATCTAATTTTTTAAAATTTATAGTCACTATGTTTAAATGTCCCTCCAATAATATTCACATCACCTTATTCTAACTGCTCATTAGACTTCAATGCAAGATTATGTGTAAAGTTTTCCTGAAATTTGGGTACAAAATATCTTCTACATTTGCTGTTTCTACCAAATTTATAGGCACACACATTTCGTTTCATGTGTCAAAAGTGTGAATCAAGTTTGCTTAGTATAATCCATTCATTAAAATTTAATGGAGTACTTCCTACTGCTTATTACAACAGTAATATACCTTATAAATCGTTACAGAGCTATTATTGTACTACAAAAGGTTTTTACAAAGTACTGAAATTATGCTAAGTGGTCAGTCAGTAAGCACCAGTGCCCTGCTCTGATTCTCTGATCTTCCAAACTCTCTCCATTTACTTTATGTAGGCATTCTTACATTTGTTACTTACCAGTCTTCTAAGCTAGAGGAAATCCATGTAAGTATTTGATTTTCAACTCAAACTTTTCATTAATCTTTCTTTAAACAAAAATAATAAGATTAAGACAAAGTAATTCTTCAGTATTTCATCCATTTTTGAGTGTTCAACTATTTGATTCCCTTTAGTAATTAACTACCTTCTAATGTTATGTTTCATATTCATACCGGATTAGCATCTAGAATGTGCTAGCCATTTAAAAATATATATATGAAGATAGTCACTGCCACAAGGCAGGGGCGTAGCCAGCCCCTGTTTTCTGGCCAGGCCCCCGCAAGTGCAGGGTGGGCCCAGCCAAGGCAGCTTCCGGTCATGTGACTGGAAGCTCCTCCCCCAAAAGAGGGGGAGAGCCACCGTGCCAGGACCAGCAGTGGCACAAACTTTGCTGCCACACCCATGGGGCTGGCCAGCAGCCAGAGGCAACAGCTGCAAGAGGAGCTGAGGCACCAGAGCCTTTGCCCCACTCACAGCTGCCGCCACCTGACCGCACAGCTGCAAGCAGAGCAGAGGCTGCTTGGTGGCCCCATGGCCATGGCAGCAAAGTTCGCACCATGTGCCA
>ML685830.1:9981776-10160931 GCA_007922175.1 Pelusios castaneus
TTAATTAAATAGACTGGTGGCCCTTCAGGGTTGTAAAAATTATATTTGTGGCCCTCGAGCCAAAAAGACTTTCTAATTTTTTTTTAAATTAAAAAGGATTTAAAAAAGGGGGGGGGAGTGGGTGCCCATGAACAGGTCCCAAGCCCAGAGGGGAGGCGAGTGGCCGCAGCCTGGCTCCCAGATGCACCATGGCTCTCTGGCTCCCAACTGCGTAGAATTTGGATATGGAAACACAACAAATTCAATCCAATTTCCTTCACTGAAGTTTACCAACCACTCCCCAAATAGTCTGTTGTTGGTCTTGTATTCATGACATGACCACTTGTCAAGTAATTCCAGCAAACTCTGGCCAGATCTTGAAAAGTTTAAAATTCAACCCAATGCTTGAAGTAGCTGAAATGCTACAGATTTAGAGTTCACAAGATCTTATCTTTTATGTTAGTTGACCAAGCTACTACCATTCTTTTGCAGCTCTTCCTTGAGTTGTTGTAAAATTCATTTACTATGAAGCCAAAATAATTGAAATAATCCAGAGGAGTAGCCATGTTAGTCTATTTTCAGCAAAACAAACAAGGAGTCGCATGGCACTTTTAAAGACTAACGCATAAGCTTTTTGATGCATCTAATGAAGTGGGATTATACCATGAAAAAACATCATCATCTATGTTTTTTTTTAATCTATTTGAACAGTCAATGCCAAATACTACTTTTTCTTATCAGATAGTAATACACACTGTGATCTTAAAAAACTGTTAAGAAATTCCCAATCTGTGGAATGTCCTTTCCAATCTCATTATTATTCTTTAGACTGCTGTGCTCACCATGGATATACACATTATCTGCAAAATCCAAATATAGAGACAAGGTGGATGAGGCAAAATTTTCTGTTAGTGAAAGAGAGAAGTTTTTGAGTTTATATAGAACTCTTTTTCAGGTCTCAGTGTAGCTCAAAAGCTTGTTCCTTTCACCAGCAGAAATCAGTACAATAAAAGATATTGCCTCACTAATATCGGGGGAACAACAGCTACAACACTGCAAAACTCCAATTATATGAGCCAAAACATTCATTATTCAGTAAACAGCATTCCAGCTAACAATCAAAGTAAAACTGCATTTATTAATTCTCCTTTTTTGCATCATGGCTTAAACTGATGCATTGATCCCAAATTTCTCTTGACAATGACTAGATAGCCTATGTACTGTGTAATCATTGTACTGGCATAATCATCTCACGGTTATCTTCCGCTATCCAAATCAGTTTGTTGAATCTACCCGCTGAGGAACTGAGGAGATTATAGATTCTTTAGGACAGGGAACTTCTTTTTGTTATGGATGGGGCCCTAATCTCTGACTGAGGTCTTCAGATACTACCGCAAAGTAAATAATGAATATTTTTCTTTGAATTTGCAGTTTACTGAAACACATGCTAGTAAGGTTATAGTGACGTAGCCAGGGTGCAGACAGTACAGACAGCGTGTTTCTTATTGATCAGTGAGAGAATGGCACATAGCAAATAGACTCAGCTATTGATAAGCATGAGCAGAGTATCGGAACAGAGCTTTTCCACTTACTATGACTTGTTCTCACTTCCTGCTGTTCTGTTGACAGAACAAGTAAGGGAGCCAGTAATTCATCCCTCAGCAAGTCTGCAGGAAAGCTCATGCGATAAATAAATCTGTTAGTCTTTAAAAGCGCCACCAGACTCCTTGTTTACTTTATAGTAAAAAGAGGTACAGAATGCAAGTCTAACCATCTGGTTATAGCATGGATGAGAATCTTTTAGAAAGGCTTCCTCTTAATTCAATTCCTGCCCTTGTATTCATTGAAACCAGCCACATGAAATAACATTGCTGCCCAACGTTTTGATAGGAAAGAAAGAAAACCTTCCAGCTCCACAGTCCCCTACCCTATCTTGAGTCACCATGGAAAAAATTGGTTGATAGCCATCTATATATTGCTATGTAGTTATGCTAGAGAAGGCAAGGTCAAACAAAAGTGTCTTGCACTTGGAGAAGATGGTGAGGTTTGTGATGATTTTTAGGTCATAGGGGAGTTCATTCAGTAGTCTCTGATCAGTCCCCAAGAAAGATCTCTCCTCTGTGGAAACAAGCTTTACCGTTACTGTAGAGAGTTCCCTTGTGTCAGAGGCGCAAAGCTGTTGACCCTGGGATTCCTAGAACCCAGGATTCCCGAGTCTCAACATTCCTCTATTATCGGCAAATAGCTGTGAGAATCCTACTGTTAAAAATGTGCCTCTCTTCCTTTTTTAGTGATTGATTTACACTGCTACCAGTTATTCAAATAATTCAAATGGTAGAAGCCTCACTATAGTTCTAAGTGTTCCAAGCCTAGTAATGAACCCTCTGTGGGTAATTCATGGTTATGCATGGTGGAATTTATTTATTTTTTTCAGATTTTTTTAAATTTAGTAATTTAAAAACATATAGTAACATAGAAAAAGAAAACATTAAAAGAACATAGAACATTAAAGTTGCCATCTCAAGCACTCAGGAGTTAGGAGATGACAACAGTTGCCCATGCAACCTTAATTCAGCCTGCTTCACATGCATATGCATTAATATAGTTTTTCATTACTTGATAATATACTATTTTTTCCAAAGGTCTCCTAAATCATTTAGCTGATCATGCTGAGGGAATAAATCTGGGATGTATAATAAAGGATGCTGTTATCTGTAGGATCCCTGCTTCACTGAATCATTGAAATTCAGCCTTGAAATAGTCTGAAGTAGTCATCTAGTAAACTTCATCCCCTTGATGTTGAGGCAGGAGTGAGTACACCTAAACTATTCCTGACAGGTGTTTTTCCTTTATAACATTATATATAATTTATAAAACATGCCAGAACATTTTCTTTTACTATATGTAATATAAAAAAAAAATCAAAACAAAAACACAAGAGACTTGCTTGCACTCAACAACATGTTAGTCTCAATTACGAAGAAAAAAATCAAGTATCAAAATTGTGTACCATTGTTTAATTTTGTCTACTTAAATTAAAAATCAAATACCTTTAATAGAAATTTGAAATTAAATAGCTAAATCTCAATTTGAGTGGTAGAGTCTTCAAAAACCTATTTTCAAGAGTCTGACATTTAGTAAAATGTAGGCACCACAGCTATAGGTCAGACTGTGTAAAAAGGTCCAATCCAGACTTACTCTGAGACAACAGGTAAAGTTAACATCTCACATTCTGGTGAGGGTCTTAAAGCTTGACAGAAATATTTCTTAATTATTAAAAAATGTGACTAATACTGAATAGAAAGTTGAAAGTATGTTTTAAAAACCAGAATTACTGATTAAAACACAAAAGATGCCAAGGCCATTATAGCATTACTTACTGCTTTTTCTTTACTTGTATGAAAAATTCATTTCAGTCATCTCTTTTCCTCATGAAATTCTAACGTTACATTTCTTCTTTTGATTTTCTCCTATTGGTTTTATCACTCCAATGGTCAAAGGTTTCAAACTTAAACTTCTGCAGTCTTATAGTATATACTATTTTCTCTGAAACTGACACTTGCACTATACAGTTTCTACTACTATTCTTTGTGATTTCTTAAATCTATTTTTGTTATTTTCTGTTTTGAAATACTTAAAGTATAGCTCATTATTTTGCTCCTGCAATGTTAAGAATTCAAATTAAGTTACAATCTGTAAATATTTTTTTAGCCTTTTTTTCTATTTTGCATATCAAGTCAGTTTTAACTTCTAGACCTAGTGCTATCAAGGAAGAATACTTGATCATTAGAACTAATTCAGTGACACTTTACATTTTCAGGGTCAAAAGATCAGATAAAAGTTTGAGTATTATAGAGGTACCCCTATTGACTCTGTAGTTGAGACTGTGTTGAGATTTGCACTTAAAGCAGGATTAACATTCTCCCATTTCACACTTTAAAGACTGAATTTAGACTTCAAATTTCACACAATTCCTCCTGAGAAGACAACTGAATTTTCCATAATTTTGGTAAAAGATTTAACCTTTGGAAGAGAAATCATTTTAAAATAATCTCTCTTTTTAGCTATTTCTTTGAGTCTCTTTTTTTTTTAGCCCCCCTAATTTATCATGACAAACTTCAAATTGCATACTTAAACATTTTCATACCATATGACTGGACAGTTTCATCCTTACAGCATATTTAATCGTAACCTAAATTAGCTATAGTGACAGCTATGCCAGTTACTTCTGTCCTCTGATACTGTTAAGTCCTGCTACATGTCTCACCAACTATGTTCCTCACATACCACCCCAACAATCCTGAGTATGGTGAGGAAAATAAAAAGGGTTGTCTATAGGGAGCCCTAGCCTCAGCCCTCCCTCATAGCCCCACTCACAGTGAGCCCAATCAACAGTGCTTTATGGCTTCCCCAAAGCATTGCTACTTGGCATGCCAAGATAGAAGACTTTGGTTGTTACAGAATAAGAGGGAAACAGGTTCTGTATGGGCTGGGGAAAAAGCTGTGATATATGAAGGGGTTAGAGTTTAGAGGGAACAGAGAGGACATGGTAAGATGGAGAGAGAAGTGGGGCCTTGGAGGATCTGTGGTCTGTAACAAACTAGCTGTGATTCTTCAGAAAGGAGCTCCAATCTGATAAACCATAGATATTTTTATTGGAGTTCAGCTCCTCTCAAGGCTTGCTTCCTCTTTCTGAAGTCAGTAGAGGTTTGGAAAGTATAAAGGTGGGTAAAGTAGTAGTGGAGCAAAGCCTCCACATCACTTCCATGGTCCTAATATTCACTAATGTCCAGCCCTTGTTTTAATGCCATCATAAACCATCCAGAGCGCACACATCCACTTCCTGTCAATTGTACCCAAAGGCACGGTCATAACTTTGATCTCAGCTATATTAAAACACATACACTATAGATAATGACACAGTGACAAGCTCTGTAGTGTGTCATTTGTGATGAGAAACTGAGGTCATACTTGCTATATATGTTGAAATAAAATGTTTGTTTGCTGTGGAGTGAAACAGTCTGTAAAAGTCTGGGAATCATAGTGTTCAAATGGTAAGTCATGTGAATGAAAATTGGTGTGGATGTAAACATTGCCTTAACTATTGATTGGTTGGATTTTAAGTGATTGTGTTAATATGATTATTTAAATTCATTTCTGAATTCCAGGCTAAAAAGTTTTTTCTATAGGTGCACTTCTAGCTGAAGTACTTAAGGAAGACAATCTGTTAAAATTATATATGAAAGACAACACTTTCAGCAAAACTTGCCTTTTTTATTATTTTGTAACAGGACCAAACCAGGCTACATTTCAATCAGAACAATTAAAAAAAATGATTAGATGGACAACTTGATTTTTTACTAAATAAAACTGAAACTACTCAATGGAAAAAAATAGAAACTATACATTAAAAGCAGTTTGATGTATTGCTATGGTTTAATATGAATTTACCATGTGTGATCCAAAGAGAGACTACATGGACATTGGACAAAAGCTAACAAAGGACAATATTTCCTATTTTATATTCAGCTACATGTATTTTTTAAAAAAGAAAAAGCTAGTTTTGTTCCTTTTATGTATGTATGTATGTATCTATGTATGTATGTATGTATGTATGTATGTATAAGGCTGATGAATAGCAATTCAATCTGGCCTCATTGCACTAATGCCTGAAGACAGGAGGAGGAATAAAGATCAGTGGATTATTTGATTCCCTACCATTCGCCAGGTATTATGTAGGATTGGAAGTGGAAATTCAAAGAGAAGATGGCCCAAACAGATTACGCAAGCTAAGCAGGCGTGAATGAGAGAGGGGGAAATGGATTACATTAAACCAGGATGAAGAGATGATGCAATGCTTATATGATTATTTCAGTATGAACGAATGAAAACCAAACTATGAGGATAATGATATACATTGGAATAAAAAGAATAAGGATGGTATTAGCTAATAATACACAGAAACAGAAAAGAAGAGATTCACTCAGTTTTGAGAAGTAAGTCAAAGGAAATAATTCCTCTTGCCAAATCTTAGAAAATACTTCCCTTCCATACTTGGTAACCTAAGCTTCCTACCTATCTAACAAAATTTTTAGAAACAGTAGAAGTGTTTACTTCTAACTATCATTTAGTGTAATATTCTCCCTCCTGCTTAACTTGGTTTCATTTAAGACAAATTGTAATTAGAAACGTATTAGAAACAACAAATGTTGGATCATCACAAGAAATAGGACTTTTGAATTAAGGCTTGAGTCCTGGTTACTGGCAGGAAAGAATCTCCGTGATCGCGTTATTCTTCTGTATCTTTTATATCAATAGCATCCTCTACATTAATTTGAAATGTTTCAACTTACTTCTCAATATCTTAAGTGTTGTAACTTTAGACCTTTTTGTTTGACAAATTCTGTTACGTAATTGACCCTATTTTTAGACATTTGCTCATAATAGTTAACTTGAATTATTTTACTTTCA
Organism: Pelusios castaneus; assembly: GCA_007922175.1. NCBI lineage: Eukaryota > Metazoa > Chordata > Testudines > Pelomedusidae > Pelusios > Pelusios castaneus. The sequence continues at coordinate 9,988,227 of ML685830.1, forward strand.
GGCTGTGTTTTCTTAATGCCCTTCAAACACATTAAAGAACTCTTCATGATCAACTCATTACCATTAATATATTTTTATAGTTTTATCTTTCTATGGACTTTACCTTTGACTTTTGTAACTTTTATGGGTTGTAGATCTGGATCCTAAAGATCTATTCTGGGACATGCAGAGAAATCTCAACTTGACTTCCAAATCCACCTCTCTACACCTAACCATCTCCCTCCAATCAGTCCTGCATTTCTAACTCTTTCTTCAATATATCATCTTAGCCTATTGACATCAAAGCCAAACAAATTAATTGCCCCTGTAGCAGTGTCTGCACACAACTCACCAGCAGGGCACCTCCTGGTGGTGTTGCTGGGGAAGGTTGCTCAAGCGGCTGTCTGTGTTCTGCTCCTTCACATGCCAAACTCCACCCCGAGTCCTGTTGTGGGGTCTTAGCCCTCCAGCTAAGCCCTCAGTCCACCCCTTCTGAGGTACAACTAGGTCTCCCTGGTCCACTTTGCGGCAGTGGCCAGGCCTAGTCCTCAGACCACTTCCTCTCAGTCTAGTCCTGCTTGCTCTGGTCCAGCCCACTATTTAAAACAGTCTAGGGGCCAGCGAGCCTGTGCTGTTCCTGCGGCACACCACAGCCAAACCCTGGGCTGCTTCCTTGCAAACCCAGTCACCCCCAGTTCCTCACTGCCTGCATCCCGCCACTGTCTGCTCTTGGCTCCTTGCACCCAGACCGCCACTCAGTCCTTTGCTGAAGTCCACCTAGGTCAGGAACCCTGGCTCCACTTGGCTCCTTCTGTAGCCTGCATCCAGAGCTCTCCAGGGTGTTGACTAGTGCAGCCAGCAAGCCAGAGAGAGGACCTTCTAACAGACTGAAACCTTAGTCCCTGCAGCCTCCTTTTATACAAGGCTCCTGTCTCTGATTGGCTCAGCAATCTTGGCAGCTGATTGGTTGCTGCAGCCAAGTCCCTTTTTAACTCTTTAGAGGCCAGTTAACCCTTTGCTGGCCTGTAGTGGAGCCATTGCACCACTACACCTCCCCCCCCACTTTTTGGTCACTCACCATTTTTTTAACTGTCCCTCAAGCATACTACTCTGGGGTCATCTATGGCTCACTGTTCTCCTCCCCATTATACTATGGTTAATAATACTTGCTTCTTCTTTCTACACAAAATATTGCAAATTCAACCTTCTTTCTGTTACAACAGTTAAAACATTAGACCTTTTCACTTTCTACTTCAAATCCAACATCCTCCTCCTTTGTAGTCTTTTTCCATGCTAGTCTCCCCTGCCTTTTCCAGCTTTCTTTCTTTCTGTCTATCTGTCCTGCTTTCACTTTGATATTGTTTAGAGCAGTTTCCTCTATATTTGAAAAAAAAAAATTACTATCTTGGGTGCTAAATAAAAGTATCTTTATGCATAAAATGACTGCAGGCCCAGTGCCCTGCACTTCTATCCTCTCTTCACTGAAATTCCTCCTTCAGAATCACTTCTTCCATGAGACCTATAAATACTAGCTTGTGTCAATTAAGTGCCCTTGCTCCCCCAACATTTTATTTACTTATTTGAAAGAGACATACACTCACACAAATAACAAAGACAGAAGTAATACATTAAGCTTCCCAGTGTTTTATATCTAGTAAGCAGAATGAAATTTTCTTAAGACAATTTATGTCAAGAGGAGTGTGAGTAGTCAGACTCTATGGACCATATATTGTAGGAATGTTCAAGAATTTTAAATATTTTGGCTCATGGTTGAACACCATTGTAACTTATTTATAACTGACCCTACTGTGTTATCTTGTGCATTAATTTTATTGGGCATTAAGGACTTTTTAATATAAATTAATCTTCATATAAAAATCTATTACAATTTTGTTTGTTTGTTTTTAAGCAGGCAACAACCTGGATCATCACTGTAGGAGAAAAACTAATGCTTCCACACTGAACAGTTTATAAAAAGCAGGGAAAAATTAGCTGTGGAGGGAGAAGTGAGATTCATACCAGAGATATATGGACAAAAGGCTCCTTAAGAAAAATGAGATCATGTCTAACAAATTGAGGTTGACTTTTGTTTTCATCTATTCACCTTTAAAATATGTTTCTATTAAACCTTCAGTGTGTATTTTACCATAGTAAAACCCTGTCATTTAGTCTATATTGCTGTGACATATATGATCAACCTCCCCTTATAAGCCTAACCCAAAAACCCACTGAAGTCAATAAGAATCTTCCCATTCACTTTAAAGGGATTTGGAACAGTCTTTAAAAGATTTCTTGGTATCTTTTATATCTGTCAGAATGTAACTGTTCACCCGTACCTATCATTTAAGAAAAGGGAGAGGGAATTACCGTATTTTTCGGACTATAAGATGCACTTTTTCCCCCCAAAAGTGGGGGGGAAATGAAGGTGCGTCTTATAGAGCGAATGCTGGGCGCGTGGCTGCAGAGCGGCCGTCGCACCCCCTGCGCAGCCCAACAGCCCCCGCTGCTCCCTCCAACCCCCGGGGCAGCCGCTTTGCCGCGGCACACCCAGCCTCTGGGCTGGCCCTCCCCGCCCCCAGGCTGGGACAGGCAGGCTCAGGCTCGGGTCCGGAGTGCGGGCCTGCCTGCCTGCCCCACGCAGCTGGGCCAGCGGGGTGGCTGCGGCAGCGGTGGGCTCCCGGGTTCCCACCCTGCTCCCACCCGCCGACCGCCTCCTTCCTGGGGCCAGGCCGGGGCCGGGGCCGGGCTAATACACGCCCTGGCCTCCCAGCACCGGGCCGGGATCAGCTCCCCCCCACCGGCGGCTTCCCGGAGCCGCGGCAGGGTCCTGCCCCGCCGGCGGCTTCCCGCGGCCGCGGCAGGGTCCTGCCCCGCCGGTGGCTTCCCGGGGCTGCGGCAGGGTCCTTCTTTCTCTTCTTTCTCTTCCTTCTTTCTTCTTTTTCTTCCTTCTTTCTCTCCCTTCCTTCTTCTTTCCTTCTTTCTCTCCTTTGCTTTCCTTTTTCTTTCCTTCTTTCTCTTCTTTGCCTTCCTTCTTTTTTTTCTTCCTCTTTCTCTTCCTTTCTTTTTTCCTTCTTTGTCTTCCTTTTTCTTTCCTTCTTTTTCTTTCTCTCTTCTTTCCTTCCTTTCTCTTCCCTTCCTTTTCTCTTCTTCGCCTTCCTTTCTCTTCCCTTCCTTTTCTCTTCTTCACCTTCCTTTCTCTTCCCTTCCTTTTCTCTTCTTTGCCTTCCTCTAAAAACTGGGTGCGTCTTATGGTCAGGTGCGTCTTATGGTCCGAAAAATATGGTAATTAATTTTGAAGCCAGTGGTATTCTCAAGATGGTTGCAACTGCAACAAGAAATTTAATTATGAACTATTTTTATGTTATGAAATTCAATTATTTTATGCTGTGCAATCAAAAAGAAGTATCAATCATGCACCACAGGAATATGTGAAAAGTAGGAGACATGTCCCTCAAAAATGATCAGTCTGTCATTGGCCATCAGGGGAGAAAAGTCATCAAATTTTGGCCCAAAATTTAGACTTTGTAAAATTTAAAAGGCCAATGTTTCCATGTTTAAAACAAAACTAAAACAATACATACATTTTTAAAACAAACACTTTTCTAGAGTATTTGCAGTCCAAGCTTCACAGATTTTTACCAGCTTATGAAAAAATCAAGAAGTGAAAATAGTTAGAAAGGCCCATATCCTCAAAGATAATTAGGTGCTTAATTCCTAGCTGAAATCAATGGAAAACAAGTGCCTAAATATCTTGAAGATCTGTGCCAAACTGAATAGTAATCAAGGAAAAAGACAAAAAGGAAATAGGTAGTTAAAAATAAGAAAACCAACAGACTAAATTTTAATACTCATATCCTTAGGTTTATTTGAATGTGCATAAACTTTTCTTTCATTTTATTTTATTTTTTAAATCCCACTTTTTAATCTCTGTTGCCTTTTAAAATTGGGATTTTTTAAATAAAGTTTTACTCTACATTTTCTCTATTCCCAACTCAAAACATGCAACAATAGTGGTTAATTTATTTAAGTTAAAGAGAATACTAATATATTTTGATTATTTTATTTTCATGTTTAATTTCCTCCTATTATGCCCATATCTCCTCTGAAGTTGCCTTAAAGGCTTGTGGAAAATGTGGAAAAGGCATTTCATATGATTGTAATCTGTCCCAGCCTATAAACACTTTAAGCAGTTATTTTCTAGATATTTTTCTTTTCTTTTGGGATAGATGAGTACGTTTTTTAATTTGAAAAACTGTGTAGAATTGGTATTATAGTCACATCAGAAAGAAAAATAAATACAGCTCCATCACTTATTGTACATGGGAGAGGGGGTGTAATTTGGTTGAAGCAGATGCAGGAAGATATCCTTGTGTTCTGTCTGGGTTCCTTCTGCATAGGTAAAGCTTGGGAAGGCCTTATTTCTCACACATGCATGGACTGATTGGCATATGCATGGATCAGAGGAGGAGGAATTTATTTGTCTAATGGCACCTAGGCAAATAATGGTGGAACAGTTTATATTGATGTCCTAAGTATGTGCCACTCTTGTTTTCTTTGTCTCATCTCCCTTTTCTTGTGTTTGTTTCTAATGCTAGATCTCCCATTTTGTTCTGGAATTTGACTAGCACACTTTCTAAAGGCCTAAGAACAACTTTTTCCCACATTGCAAAATAGCAGCTAGCAGTGTGGGATTTAGCCTTCCTCAGAGTACATGGAGATTTGTCAAGGGAACAGGTATTGTATTATTGATACTTGTCATAACCATGTAGGTGGACATCTATTATGCATTAGATGGTCAGAGAAGCTCCCCAATGTCCTATGCAGAAAAAAAAATCCTTCATTTAATCTCTTTTCCTTTCATAAAGAAAGACGTGGGGGGAAATCTGGGGCCTTCCTGATCCCGAGTGGATATTGCAGGAGGGAGGTGGCCATAGCCTTCTCTCAAAAACTGATCTGCCTTTGCAGGTGTGTCTGGGCTGTGGGTAACAAACAAGGAATCCTGTGGCGCTTTTAAAGACTAACAAATTTAATAATTGCCTGAACTTTTGTGGGAGAAAATCCTACTTCATGTATCTGTGTTTTTTGAGCTACATAAGCTTATCTTGTTGGATAGTTTGTTTCGGGAGGTGCCACATAGGCTATTTGTGCCTTAGTTACATTACACTGATAGATACAGCCTTTGCTCTAACAAAATTTTTGTGTGTGTGCCAATTGTCATCAGTTTGAAGAATGATCAGATAGGATACATTCATTTGGAAAATGGACCTCCAATGCTCTTCAACAGATGACCCTTCACAGATTTACTACCAAAGACATTCCAAGAAACAGTATGAGCCAAATCCTAATTCCACTGATGTAAGTGGAAGTTTTGCCATTAACTTAAAAGGGAATAGTGTTTGGCATTATATAGAACAATCTCCCAAAAGAACTGGTGAAAGCCTTATGACATTGAAAACAAGACTAAGCAAAGCACTAGAAGTACGCTGTAATGAACAATTCTGAGTTGGCAAGAGAGGGAACTAAATATCCTAAAAACATCTTTTTGATCTCTATTTTCCGTTATTCTGGATTTCCAGTCATGGAAAATTAATCTATAACAGACAACCTTTAATATCTGAGCTCATTTTATTTTATGCAAAAATATGTATGCTATAAATTTCTTACCAAAATTCAACTCAGTAGAAAAAAGAAATCTTATGACCTGTTCCTTCAATTCTTAATCCTCAGTTTTATTCCCTTTGAAGTAAACTTTCCAGCTCTATGAACTCAAAAGGATAATGTGTTATTGGTTAAGTCTATTCACAAAGGGAGAACTGAAATTCTCTCTCTATTTTCCCCTCAACCTTCCCCCACACCCAGCAAAAGTGCAAATAAACAACTGGCTTTTTTAGTGTTAAGTCAGAAAATCCATTAGTATAACTGCATTTTACCATATTTGCTGCTTAACATCTAACAGTGAATCGAACATTAAGAAACCATCATATCATCATAGTTATCATGATCCAAGCTGAAAATAATACAGTGTGTCAGTGTCAATTTTGCTTTCTCACACTTGCTTTTCTTCACTTCATCTGATTTTAATAATCCCTGTCAAACCACAAACAGTCCAAATTACCTTCTTGACACAGAAGCTTTCAAGGAGGAGACAGAATCTCAACTTTCATTTAGTGACTACAAAAGAAAGCTGTCCAGCTGGACAAATATTATTTCCACTCTTGACAATCTCTACAGTAAAGCGCAAAGAGTTTGATATGAGCTTTTTGTTTAGTATAAACTGACTCTTGAGATTAGCAGACCAACAACTGTAGTTGTGTTAAAAGAACCCAGCATTTTCTACTAAATGATAAATCATAAACTGCATCCAACAGACCAAAGGAACATGCAAGAGATGACAAATGCACTTTATGAATTAACCACCCTCCACAAACTTAATTAGGAAAAAAGAAGAACGTAAAAGTAGTGGTTGCAGAAGATGAGATTTCTAAATTCACTAACTAAATGCTGCTAAAACTCACAGATATAAACAATGATGTAATCAGGCTTGTAAGGAACACAGAGAATTTATATTTCCACCCACTTGAACAACAGCCTAAGAAAGTTGCCCAATTTCTGAAAGCGTGATTCAGACAATAAGCTTCACAAATCATCTGATCTACAAGATTTTTCCCTGACTTGTTTTCAGAATCAACTTGGTAGAATAATTCACTATTTCACATGGATCAAGTTTAAAAGTAATTGATTTATCTGATGAACTAATGTAGTATATAATCAGCATTCTATTTAATGCTTATATAAATCAGGTAAAACATAGTGTCAAAATTTACATAAGCAAAAAAAGTAAGCTACTAAGAAGCAATGGGCAGCTGGTCAAGAATTTCCCAACGAAACATTTTTTTCATAAGAAAACATCAATTCATGAAAATCAAAACTGCTCATAGATTCTTTGATTCCAAGGCCAGAGGGCACCATTTTGATCAGAGTCTGACTTCATATACAGCATGTGCTATAGAACTTCCCCCTCCTGTCTGCAGGAAAAGTTAGTTTTGAAAAATTTCGTGTTTTGAGAAAAATTTGAATGAAAGTTTGAAAATTGTCAAAAAGTCCCATTGTTTCAAAATGAAGTTCCATTTTGATGAAACAACTTTTCATTGTGAAATTAAAGATAACATATAGTTAAAAAAAAGGGCAGGGGGGAGGGTAAAAAAAATAAAAAAACTTTTCAGGTGAACCAATTCAATTTTTTTAAATGAAACTTTCTAAGTGTTTGAATTTTCATCCTGGTTTGGGATGAGAAAATTTTGAAATCTCAAAAATTCTCACAAGACAGGAAAGTAGTTTCTTGACTACCTCTACTTCTGGGTTGTTAGAGACTAAAGAAAACACATTTTGTAAAAAGCAGTATAGACTTTGAAGTGTTATTAGCTATTATGAATAGTATAACATAATTAAGGTTCTCTTTATTGGAAGTCTCAGGTTGTAAAATACTTTTGAAAAACACAGTATATGGTATTAGTCTCTCCCATGATGTTTGACTTAGCCCCTCACCCAGGACAAAGTAACTTTGATTAAATGTAAATGATTCTATCCTGCGTAGTCATAATAAGTAAAAGGAAGATGATCATGTCACATTACTGTGTTGTTCCCTCATAGTAGAACTTTCTTAGTAACATGGTAACACCTGGAGCATATATTTTTTTTATTTTGTAAGTCTATACCATAATTTATTTCTATTATAGTAGCTCTGTATTTGATTTAATCTCTGCTCAGCATTTTAACTTTTATCCCTCAAACCATATTACATGTAAAATATACCAAACCTTATTTTTCCTGACAGATACTAATGGCTACTAATAGCAACACTGTTAATGTTCATAAGGATAAGTAGGCCAACTGAAGATACTGCAGGAGTTGAAATCGGTTTGGTGGTAGCCACAGAGAGTGCTTCACGTATGACTGCTTACATTATAGAACATACACCGTTCAATCCAGCATGCTTATCAATCTAAGCTCCAACACAACAAGGACTAGTTTAAAAGTGGTAAAGCAGGTCATAATTGAAATGCCTTTATAGAACTGCCAGAGGGGAAAAGAGAAAAGACAAGATTACATAGTACCTATCTACATAAATACAAATAGGCTTAGAGATAATCCTAGAAGATGGATGGAAGCAGGGGAGTTCTCACCTCCCAGAGTTACTGTTTTAGGCTGTCTGTACACATAGACAGACATCACTGCATTCTTTTAGACACTGTTCACATTTACAAAGTAATATTTACAACCATGAATACTAGAAATATACTGTTTTGTTTTTCAATAGAAACCTTGCAGTCAGTAGAACCTTGATATCCCATAGCAGCCCCATCAAATGGCCAGGATCTAGCTCTGCACCCATCCAGGAGTGCAATAAGGATGTTCCTGTTCAGACCACTCAACCAAGTTGATACACAATCCTTACTAAGGAAAAACTCCCATTTAAGTCAGTGACCCACTCAATCTATATGTCTAGTTATTGCTGTTAGGGAACCTCATCAACTGTAATATATTCAATTCCTTACACTCTTGACAGTTCACTCAACTAATTACATAGCTAACTCTGCTTAGTCTGCGTGATAGTTTGAAGCCACTTAGGAGTCCTTAAATATTGCAGAATAGTGTTCTTTGCTGTTTTGCCTATTATTTGATATGATTTCATGGATTAAATCTATTGGACCCCATTTTATATCATGTCATCAACTATCATTCATTATATGCACATATTCATTTTTTTTCCAAGGAGTGAGTCAGTCTTTCTGTTGCATTTGGTTTTCTCTTACAGCAATATATGATATAATACAAGTACAACCAGTGAATTTACAATTTTCTGTAACCATTTACTATGATTACTGCCAGTCAGAAACAGCAGCACTTTTTTGATGGTATACCAGCTGGCTGCTGAAATTTACACAGGACCTACTGTCGTATACAGAGGTGATCCCAAAGGGCATTTGTCCCCAAGGATTGATCCTACCTCAGTATCTGGCCACACAGCAAAAACCTTAGTATTAATTATTTTTAAAACATCCTAACATAAACTAGGCATTAATAAATAGGTGGCCCCTGCCTCAGAAAATTTATCATCAAATTATACCTTACTTCATTTCATTTATCTTTGCTCTGTGCCCTGGGAATGGACCTCGCTTCTCCTATCCAGTCTACCCAACCTCTTCCCCACTGCTGCTTTTACTAATGTTGGAGTCAGGGTTTCTTGTATATTTTTAAGAAATCCAGAGATTATTTTTCCTGGTAACTAATACCTTTACTCCCAAACACATAAAGACAGTACGGTATGTTAGGAAGCAAAGCAACCCCCTCCAGAGTATGGGTGGTACTTAAACATATGCTTATTGGTATAAGAATATGAGTGTTTATACCCATATAAGCTGCTTTCCAAAATTTGTATGAACAAAAATAGTTGCCCAAATGATCATTGAACAGCAAACAAAAACTGGTACATATTTTGACATAACCGTTATTGCAATTCGGATGTCACATATATACATTAATGAATCATTTTTCCAAGTATTTGCCCTGCAGAAGTCTTCATCTTTATCTTCCCACAGAATTCCAGTTTTTAATCACATTCTGCTAGTCTTGTCCATAGCTGTTTACAATGTAAGTTAAGATTCCATCTTTATTTGTGCATTGTACTCTTTTCTTAAATGGTACTGCAGATGTTTTGTAATGGATAATAAAATGAGATTTTTTATTTTTTTTAAAAAAGGACTTATGACACTATATTTATATGTGTGCTAAAGGTGCTTGAGAAGAAATGAAAGAGTAGTTGTCAGGTGCCGCATCTTCATTCCCAAGGCTCTCCCTAAATGTGCTTTTTCTCTTCTTAGAAGAATTTTATGGAGATAAACATCTCAAATTCCAGATAAAAGTACAGCATTTACTGACATTAACAGGAACTTATTGGTCATAGGCAATTGAAGAGTACTGTGGCTGGCAAACCTTTCAACCTCAAGGTCTAAAGGAGAATTTACACTTTCTACTGAAAGAGTGTTTCAGGAAAAGTGGTGAATAATTAAGTTGCACCAACTCCATACAAATTTTGCTAAATGTGACAGGAAAACTTGTGGTAACAAAACACAGTGAAATGCCATAGGAAAAGGCAGAGAAATCAGAATTCAAAATCCATCTCAAGCTTCCATTCTCTATATCAGCAAATGAAGGAGGTACAATGGAGATAATTCCCTCAACTTCAGAGTTGATTGCTTCATGTAGTATTACCACAGCATTGATTTGATTATAGAGCAGGGATATTAATGAGGCCCTCAACTGCAGGAAGTTGAGGGGTGAAGAACCTCACTACAGGGAGGAACAGAGCCACAGCAAATCCCTTTTGGATGCCAATCAGCAGTCGTCATGCTGAAAGATGTCCCTCCTCCCACTGTAATAAAAAAATTCAATAAGGATATTATATGAAATTCTGTAGTGCTGAAGGCACTTAGCCTTTGGTTTCATGCCTAAAAGTGTGAGTATTCACAAATACAACTGAACATCATGTCATGTGTTATTCCTTACATAATTACAAGACTCAAGTGCACTGTGCAATCACACAACATGCAACAGTGTAAACAATGCACGCTATTTGTCTTCTTACCATCATAAAAAGAAACTTTTTCTTCTAATCAATTTTATATTGTAAATTTAAGTTTCATCTTAAAGAGTATATTTAAATTTCATAATAGAAAGGGAGGAAGAAGAAATAAGGCAGTAAAAGCTTTCTCTGTACACTCCCATTAACGTGTTCACAAATTTCATTTTTCTTGAATTAATTTTATTGCATTTTTACCACTTTTATATAAAAGGCAAAAAAAATACAGGCGATACAAGACTCAAGAAATAGGATGATGAGGTAGCTGGGAACTTATATTCAAGATTTTAAAAGCTTAATCTGTGTGTGGGTTGGTTGTGGGGTGGGGTGGGGTTTTGTTGTTGTTGTTTTGTAATTTAACCACTTAAAACTGTATGCAGTGATAGCTCTGCTGGATGAGATCCAACTAAGCCTTTTTTAGTTCAACTGTTCCATTACAGTGTGCTTCCCCGAAAATGGCTACTCCATTCCATATGAAAAGTAAATCTTTCGGGATCTGGTTTCATCAGCCTGACACCAACCAGCGGCAGGCAGCCTCCATAAATCAAGGCCTACTTCACCAGCTGGAGTAGCTTGAGGGAACAAGCCTTGGTGCTGATATCAGTAGCAGCCTCAGTAAGACACCATCAACCCAAGCAAAACCTCCAGTGAAATTACCAACCAGCAATACATGTTGTGAGTAATGAGGAAAGGAATCACCCTGGGGGAGCTTCTACTGAATGATTTTCTCCTAATCAGTGGCAGGACCAGTTTGGGGACAGCTAGCATTACTACAGCCTGCCCAATGCCCTCTGAAGTTCAAAATAATTCAGAATCCTAAATACTCTTAAATTGCAGTTTCTACCAATACACTTCTATAATAATATATATTTGGAGTATACATCATGGTACAAAGTAGTATATTATCACCTAGTTTACAATACTAAGAAGCACTAAGAATCTTTAAAGACTCCATTTTTATCTTAGAGTATAGTCTTGGAAAAAAAAATACTACAAAAGCCACATCACACCACATCAAGATCCACTCTTTCTTCATTGGTAATGAGTATTTCTCTTGGTGAATAGCAGTGCAATATCTAATTACAAATTTCATAAAAGTGATGAGCCAGATTCTTTTCTGTGATGAGACGTACTTGGAACAGCTGAAGGGAGTACCGCATCTGCAGTTCCCTGATCCCTGAAAAACAAACAGAGTCCTGTGGCACTTTTAAAGACTAACAGATTTATTTATTACATGAGCTTTTATGTGAGAAAATTCCACTTTGTCAGATGCTTTCAAAGCTCATGCGATAAATAAATCTGTTAGTCTTTAAAAGTGCCACAGGACTCTTGTTTGTTTTTCTGCAATAGACTGACATGGCTATCCCTCTGGAACTGATCCCTGAAGTTCCTGAGAGCTGTTTTGATTTCCAGGGTAACTTAGAGCTAAGAGAATCCTTCTTTAAATTCACTGGTATTTAATGATTCTTGGGTGGCTATTGTACTAGTTTGGAAATGCCAGAGCCTGGCATAGAACAGCCAGGTATTCACTGGTGATGGGGAAAGAGGGAGAAGAGAGGAAGCAGATATTTTTAATTTGAAAACAATGTAGAAGAACCTTTAACATACTAAAAGCTTAGGCTAACTAATTCAGCATTTAACAACTCATGTAAACAACTTTCAAACTAACATCAAAATAATTATGCCCTATGATGTACCATACGACAAAAATTAACATATATTATATTTTTACATACAAACAACATTGCTCTGACCTGTTTATATATTATATCACAATAGTTTAAAGTGTATTTGATGCCAAATCTACCTATTTCTCCATGGTTATGCCAAGTACATCTGGTCCACAGAGCAGCTATGAATTTCTATAAGGGCTCACTATGATCAAGCACACTTTTCACTTTTCTTTTCATTTTTTTTTTTTTTAAAGAGCTGAAATTCAAAGTCAGCAGTTGTTACATGGTTCTCCAAACAAGTGTTTAAATAATAAAATCTCACACAGGTCAGATGGTTTTAATAAAGACTATATATCAAAGAATTTAAATAATGTAAACCTATTTTTCATCTTTTGCTTTTGGTCTTCGGGAGAATTGTATTTGGAAAGTCATAGCTCATGTAAATGTGTAATTACCATATTAGAATTTCATAAACCTATATAACTTATAACAGGTCAATCTTGGAAAATATCCTTTTTGTCAGGTTCAAATGTAGCAAGTACAGTACCTTTACTAAACAGATTTTCTTTGTAACACCACCTCATGATCTTCAGCTTTAACAGACTCCATAAAGAACCATGCTGAGTTTTGGAACTAGAAGTTTTTCAATAGCACTATACAAAATAAATAACCAACCCCAGAAGTAACAATGTTACCAACTGGTAGCATTTTTAGGAATAAAATACTTAACATATCTTAAATGTTTACATATTAGATAAAAATATCTCCCAATAAAAATATCAACTTCTTCATTCCTATTTATAAATTAACTTACACTATTGGACAGACTTTTTGTTATTTAAGTCTTAATTTTAACTTTTAGTTTCTTCATATCTAGAGGTGCATTTGTGTGTGTCAGTATGCAAGTCTTCTTACCAATAACTTAATCTGAGTCAGATTTAATTTGGAGGGCTTCATATAGGTGGAAAAGGGCTACAGCTGCTTGTTATAGAAGTATATCCCATCTATCAATTGAACATTGTATGATAATACATCTAGACTGACTAGAGCTCAAACGTGAAAAATTGAAAAGGAGGCAAAAATTGAAAAGGAGGGGGTAATAGATGCCTTTATAAGACAAAGCCCCAAATATCAGTACTGTCTCTATAAAATCAGGACATCTGGTCACACATAATATATCTCTGTGTAAAGAGGCTTCTTGCCTCTTTCGAGTCAAGTAATTTTAAAAAATGAGTGAAAATTGTGGAAGATTTTTAAAATTCATTATTTTGTATAAAGGAATGGGAATTCCTTTTGAAGTGCTCTCCAGGACAGATCAGCCCTGGCAATGGAAACAACTTACAGTCAAATAGCTGGGGTGTAGGTTAGGAAACACTAATACCACTACTAACCCACAATTAAAAAATTAACTTCTGCCTAAATATATATTTGGCAAATAGACCAAAACTACTGAAGAACTCATTTCTGTCTCTGGAGTACAAAAACACAGTGTTCTTTTAAAGACATAAGAAGTAAAGGAAATGCAAAAACCTATATGAAAAATGACATTAAGGTTGTGACACCAGAGAACAAAAGCCAAGAAATTTAAAGTTAAGCTGACACTCAGTCCTTAAATCATGCTATTGTGCTTCTTTTTAAAAAGCAACAATGTGAGTTAATGACAAGTTGTCAGCCTTAACTTTGAATTGCCTGAAGTTTGTCATTTGGTGTTTGTGTCACAACCTTAATGTTATTTAAATGTAGTTTTTAGTATCTATTATTTAAAAAGGTCTTCCTTAAGAAAGCAAAAAGCTTTGATGGAGTAAACCTCAAAGTACACTGCATTGCTGGTATGCCACTTCATTAGAAGTAGTGCATAAAACATACGCTGTTGACAAATCTAATTCATTAAAGTTGAGATAGATGCACTTTAAAACAACTGGCTGGCATCATTATCTACAGTTCTTTTTATAAATTATTCTTCTTTTTCCTTCTTGACTGAACTTGTCACTGTTCCCTTTTCTGAGTGTGAAAGTTATGCCTAAAAATTCAATACTTTCAACGTGTTTAGAAAAGTCATAAGTTTAATAAAATAGTTTATTTGCTGAAAAATAAGAGTGTAAGCAGAAAAACTTGCACTGATCATTCCAGTGATTTTAACTGAAGACAAGCAAAATTAGGAAACAATGAATAGTCATTTCAGCTTGATCAAAACCTAAAATAAAAATGTATTGGATAAGAGAAAGAATTAAAACATAGATCAGAGTGCCATTCTGATAGCCCTGCTGCACTACAATGCAGATGACCTGGGTTTAGGACTGAATTCTACTCAGCAAGAAAGAGGAAATTAGGCACATCACAATGTTGACAGGTGGCTGACATACTTTTTAAAGGAAAATTGCTAACTGCATACTCCTCGAAACCAAAACACAGTCCTGCATTATGTTCACTGTTTGGAGGAGGCTATGGGCTCGCAAATGTATGGCACTGTTCAATTAAAAGGTCAACCTTCTTTGGACAGTATGTGAGGGCAGCTGCAGAGCTCACCTGTTAGCTTCTTCAGTGAGAGAAGTGCACTTTTAGTTTCTTTCAAAATCTTCTTAATACTATACACAGCTAGAAAATTTTTATGGAATTAGTCACATAAAATGTATCTCAGTATTTGTATATGCTGAATCAGATAATTTTAAAGGGCTGGTTAAATCAGTGGACATGTAACTCAGAAAAGTTAAAAGAGCAATTTTTTCTTGCTCTGTCAGATACACCTACAAGTTCTTCACTAAAGGTCAGGTGTTCCAACTAATTCCACAGTCTCTTTTCCTTATGTTTTGGATGAGGCCAAAAGGATAAAGAACTTTTTATAAAAAAAGATTTATTAAACCTCAAGTTCACTTAAGGGTAAACTCTGGACATGCACCAAAAACAATTATTTTCCTGATGAAAAACGAAGTTCAACAGATGGAACTCTTTGTGCTACACAGTCTTGCAAAAGACAAGACACTACAAGCATAGTGTAACTAGGTGACAAATTGATTAAGTAACACATTTGGGAACGATCCAGTAATAACTTATGCAGTGCACCCTTCATTTGTCATCCATGCCCCCTGGTGGTGGGCTTCTGTCAGCCTCTCCCATCCCTCAATCCACCAGGTCCCAGTATCATTGCTGGAACCCCATTTCCTTTTCCCCATATGAGTTATGGAGGGGTTTAAAAGGGGGTTCTCTCCTCACTTTATCAGACATTAGGAGCCCCAATCCAATCCCAGTTCTCACCTTCTTTAGGAGATGCCTTCTCCTAATCCATTTCCAATTTGAGTTCATCAGTGAATCAGACCCTATATTGAACCATTCCCTGCACTGGGCACCTGCCACCATGAGGGGTCAGAAATTTGCTTGGTTGCCTCCCAAGTGGAAAAATCCTCAAATAGTTTCCTACCAGGTACACACTGCTGAACACTCACAGTTCTCATTGAAATCAATGGGAGTTATGGCTGTGCAGTACCTCTATTAATCAGGTTTATACTAACCAACCCACCCGCACCCACACACCCTTGAAATCTATATTTTGACAGAAAAAATCTTCATTTGTTTGTAACCTTAATAATCCTAAAATGGTTTGTTTTCTGTTACAGAGGCTTTTCTCTTCTAAAAGTCAATAAGACATTGTCTTTTTGGCAAGTACTGCTTGCTTCATCCATCTGCTGGACAAGTTCTCCCAACTGACTTTGATAAATAAGTTAGGTACACATCCTAAATATATTTTAGAACATACTGTTGCTACTATTACAAGTCTTTGTGAGAAATCATAAGGTAGATAAGATAGCCCAGTAGGACAGGTTTGGTTCTGGTAGTAACTTGGAATTCTTACGGCAAAGTTGAATGAAAGCATGAAGGTATAATACACATCTGTAAGATTTATTGATGACAGAAAATATCCTTCAAATTGATGTGAGGATAGACTAACATGTCCATGATAAATCTCTTCTAGTATCTTATAAATCTGTTGTAGTATCTTACAAACAGCACTTTAAAAAAAGTTATTCCCTAGACACTAGCTTCAGAACTAAACCTATTAACCATGTAAAAAATTAAATATCTAGTACAATTCTGGACACTAATAATCCATTTGCTAGCAGTCCCTGTAACATAAATGAATAAAATAGTTGTGTAGTATATAATTGTAACATACTATTGTTGCTTACTTTTTACAAAAAATATAACTTGGTAATACTCTTGCCTTTGTTATACCTTCTTTCCGTTCCTGACTTTACTTCCACACTCCTCCCTCTTTTTTCCTCTTTGATCATAGTTCATGATATGTATTTTCTTGTATTGTTTTTCAGCATGTTTTCTTTTCTCTTTCTTTCCATTACCTTATACATAGGAAAACATGTTACTTCAATGGCTGCATCCCATCTGAAATTATTTTCTAAGCTCTGTGGGACAGAGTTCACATTTATGTGCATTATGTGGCATCAAGCATGGTGTGAGGGACCGCTTACTAAAAATACAACTTTCTGTTTAATATAAAAATACAGCACAGTAGTGTTTATCCTTTGTGAAGAATAACAGTGGAAGAAAAACTGCTTTGTTGGAAATGAAAATAAAGACATATTTGTTCCTATATGTGGTCACAATTATAGAACTGTCATTATGCACCACTACACTTGTGAATACTGAGGGAAGGCTAGTACACAACAGGAATAAAGAATTTAAATAAATAAATGAATGAACTGATAAATTAGTTAAAAATATCCAGTGGCCATCACAGGAAAGAATGGGAAGTGTAATTTGAACAAGGAGAGAAGTTGCTGAGCATTCTACATAGGGGAAGCAATATTGGAAGGCAGTGAGGGAATCAGACCAATTAAGCAGTCAATGCTGGTATAACTGGTTACGGTCAGAGAGAGAGAAAGGCAACATGATAGGAAAGATGAGTCAGACAGACAGGGAAAAACAGTCTAATGCACAGTCCTCAAGGCAAAGACAAGAAATTTAAAGTTTCTCTAGTGGTGAGAAGAGGCTGGTGGAGGAATTAAAAAACTTTATCTATACACACACACAAAAAAGAATTATTGGCAGCAGACAATGGGTGTTGGTAACAGGTGCACCTGTACTCCTGAAAATGGTTTATCTACAAGAGTATAAAGAACTGAGTTGTGCTCAGCACCATTTCAGAAACCATGGTTTAACAAGATGCTGAACCCTTTTGCTCCATCTAAACTTGCAGATAAACCATTTTGTATTATAGTGATAGATTGAGCTCCTTGAGTCTATTTAGCTTAACAAAGAGAAGCTAAAGGAGTAATTTGATTACTGTCAATAAGTACTGTCCTGGGGAACAAATATTTAATGATGGGCTCTTCAATCTAGCAGAGAAACTTATAACATGATCCCACAGCTGGAAGTTGAAACTAGATAAATTCAGACTGGAAATAATGTGTAAATTTTTAAGTGTGAGAGTATTTAGCCATTGAACCAATTTACCCAGGATTATGGTGGATTCTTCATCACAGACAATTTCAAAAGCAAAACTGGATGTTTTCCTATAGTATATGCTGCAGGAGTTATTTTGGGCAAGTTTCATAGCCTGTGTTATACCGGGGCGTGGGGAGGAAGGTCAGACTAGATGATCACAGTGGTCCCTTCTAGCCTTAGAATCTACAAACCGATGAACACTAGTTCAGCAGCACCCAATTATGGTACTTGTTGTCTACTGCAGGTTTGTTATGAACAGCAGACAACCTAACAAGGTCGGCTTGATGTGAGAGGATGATGATTTTAGCAGGGTTTTTAATATTAACTGACAGGAGACTAGGTGGGTTCACAGGCCAGAGAGGATGAGATTTCAGTAGTTAGAATGGAAGATGATTAAGGGTATATACCAGTGTTTTACCAATGTAACCTGAAAGCAATGTTATGGAAAAAACAGCTTTGAGGTGTTAATACAAAGTCATTAGGGCTGTAAAACGATTACAAAAATTAGTCATGATTAATCGTGAGATTAAAAATAGTTGTGACTAATGGCAGTTTAATCGCACTGAAACAATAATAAAGTACCATGTATTTAAAAATTTTGGATGTTTTCTACATATCCAAATATATTGATTTCAGTTACAACACATGATACAAAGTGTACAGTGTTCACTTTATTATTGATAAATATGTACACTGTACAAAAGAAATATTTTTCAATTAATCTCTTACAGGTATTGTAGTGCAATCTCTTTATCATGAAAGTGCAGTTTACAAATGTAGAATATTTTGTGTTACATAACTGCCCTTGAGAACAAAACAATGTAAAATTTTAGAGCCTGCAAGTCCATTTAGTCCTACTTCTTGCTCAGCCAATTGATAAGATAAACAAGTTTGTTTACATTTGTGGAAAATAATGCTGCCAGCTTCTTATTTACAATGTCACCTGAAAGTAAGAAAAGGTGTTTCCATTGCACTGTTGTAGATGGTGTTGCCAGGTATTTATGTGCCAGATAACTGTAAATTTGTAAGCCATTTCATGCTTTAACCACCATTCCAGAAGACATGCTTCCATATTGATGAAAGGCTCTGCGCAATAACGATCCAAAGGAATGTAGAAGACACAAATTCATTTTCTTCATCGGAGTCAGATGCCACCAACGGAACATTGATTTTATTTTGGCAGTTTAGGTTCTGTACTTCCCTCATCGGAGTGTTGTTCTTTTAAGTTTTCTGTCAGCATGTTCCACACCTTGTCCCTCTCATATTTCGAAAGACACTTCAGAGTCTTAAACCTTAAACCTGGTTGCTACCTTTAGAAATCTCACATTGGTATTTTGCATTTTGTCAAATCTTCAGTGAAAGTGTTCTTAAATTGAATATCATATGGGGAGTCATCATCTGAAACTGCCATAAAATGTGCCATAAAATGAAATATATGGCAGAGTGTGAGTAAAACCATGAAGCAGAAGACATACAATCCTCCTCCAAGGAGTTAAGTCACAAATTTAATTAATGCATTTTTTAAAATGAGCTTCATCAGCTTGGAAGCATGTCTTCTGGAATGGTGGCCAAGGAATGAAGGGGCACAGAAAATTTTGGTATTCCTGCCACGTAAATACCCTACACCATCAGTTATAACTCTGCTGTGTGAATTTCTGTTCTCACTTTTAGGTGACATTGTAAATAAGAAGCAGGCAGCATTATCTCCAGTAAAGGCAAACAAACTTGATTGTCTTACTGACTGAGTGAACAAGAAGTAGAACTGAGTGGACTTGTAGGTTCTAAAGTGTTATATTGTTTTGTTTTTGAGTATAGCTATATATCATATTTTGTTACATTTATAAGTTGCACTTTCATGATAAAGAGATTGCACTACAGTACAGATGGGATGAATTAAAAAAGCTATTTCTTTTGTTTATTTTTTTACAGTGCAAACATTTGTAATCAAACATAATATAAAGTGAGCACTGAACAATTCGTATTCTGTGTTGTGACTGAAATCAATATATTTGAAAATGTAGAAAAATATCCTAAAATAACTTAACTTGGCATTCAATTATTTACAGAGCAATTAAAACTATGATTAATCACAATTAATTTTTAATCAAGTTAATTTGTTTTGAGTTAATACTTGAGTTAACTGTGACTGACAGTCTTAAAAGTTATAATTGAGAAATAAAATCAACAAGGTTCAGAAAAGTATATCATGTTGTGAGAACTATTCTGCTACACTGCACATGTGCATCACAGCATAGACTCATAGGCTATGTCTACACTTACTAAAATTAGTTTGAATAAGTTAGTTCGAACTAACTAACTAGAAAAAATTAGTTCGAACTAAGCAAGTGCCATTCATGGCACTTGCTTAGTTCGAATTAGCAATCTCCATTGATTTCAAGGAGCCAGTTAGTTCAAACTAACTAGTTAGTTCGAATTAACCCTTACTTCTAATACCCTATTTAAAGTTATTAGTTCGAATTAAGGAAGCCCTTAATTCATACTAATAAAAGCCTAGTGTAGCCATGGCTTTAGTTAGTTCGAATTAAGCTTCCTTAATTCAAACTAACTTGCCAGTGTGGACATAACAATAAAAACTGGAAGGGACTATGAAAGGTCATCGAGTCTAGTCCCTTGCACTCATGGCAGGACCAAGTACCATCATAAACCACCCCAGACAGGTGTTTGCCTAACCTGCTCTTAAAAACTACCAATGATGAAGATTCGACAACCTCCTTAGGCAACTTTTTCCAGTGGTTAATCACCCTGACAGGAATTTTTTTTCATAATGTCCACTCTAATGCTCTCTTGCTGTAATTTAAACCCACTGCGTCTTGTGCTGTCCTCAGCGGTTAAGGAGAATAATTTTTCTCCCTCCTCCTTGTAACAACCTTTCAGGTACTTGAAAACTGTTATCATGTCCCTTCTCAGTCTCCTCTTTTCCAGACTAAACAAACCCAGTTCTTTCAATCATCCCTTGTAAGTCAAGTGTTCCAGATCTTTAATCGCTGGACTTTCTTTAAATTTTTCATATCTTTCCTGAAATGAGGCGCCCAGAACTGGACACAATACTCCAGTTGAGGCCTAATCAGTGCAGAGTAGAACGGAAGAATTACTTCTTGTGTTTTACTTACAATACAATACAACACCAGAATGGTGTTTGCTTTTTTTTTTTGCAACAAGTGTTACTAACAAGTGTTAGCTTGTAGTCCACTATGACATCCAGATCCCTTTCCGCAGTACTCCTTCCTAGGCAGTCATTGCCCATTTTGTATGTGTGCAATGGATTGTTCTTCCTAAGTGGAGTACTTTGCACTAGTCTTTCTTGAATTTCATTCTATTTACCTCAGACCATTTCACCAGTTTGTACAAATCATTTTGAATTGCGATCCTATCCTCCAAAGCACTTGCAACCCCTCCCAGACTGGTAGCATCTGCGAACTTTATAAGTGTACTCTTTATGCCATCATCTAGATCATTGATGAACATATTGAACAGAACCGGACCCAGAACCGATCCTTGCGGTACCCCACTCATTATGCCCTTCCAGCATGACTGTAAACCATTGATAACTACTCTCTGGGAGCAGTTATCCAACCAGTTATGCACCCATCTTATAGTAGCTTTATCTAGATTGCACTTCCCTAGTTTGTTAATGAGAAGGTGTTGCAAGACCGTATCAAAAGCCTGACTAAAATCTATAACACATCTACTGCTTTCCCTCCCTCCACAAGGTTTGTTACCCTGTCATACAAAGCAACCAGGTTGATTTGACATGATTTGTTCTTGACAAGTCCATGCTGATTATCACTTAATACCTTATTTTCTTCTAGATGTTTGCTAATTGATTCCTTAATTATTTGCTCCAATATTTTTCCTGGTACAGAAGTTAAGCTGTCTGGTCTGTAATTCCCTGAGTTGTCTTTATTTCCCTTTTACTAGATGGACACTATATTTGTTCTTTTCCAGTTCTCTTGTAACTCTCCAGTCTTCCATGATTTTTCAAAGATAATAGCCAATGGCTCAGATATCTCCTGAGTCAGCTCCTTGAGTATTCTAGGTGCATACCATCAGGCCCGACTTGAAGACATCTAACTTGTCTAAGTAATTTTTAACTTGTTCTCTCCCTATTTTAGCTTATGATCTTAGCCTATTTTTACTGCCTTTCCCTGTGTCAAGCATCCAATCACCAACAACCTTCTCGGTGAAGACCAAAACAATCATTCGGTTCCTCTGCCATTTCCACATTTTCTGTTATTGTTTTTCTCTCTTTCTTGAGTAACGATCCTACGCTGTCCTTGGTCTTCCTCTTGTTTCTAATCTATCTGAAAAATGTTTTCTTGTTACCCTTTATGCTCAGCTAGTTTGATCTCAGTTTGTGTCTTGGCCTTTCTGATTTTTCCCCTACATAATTGTGTTATTTGTTTATATTCATCCTTTGTAATTTGACCTAGTTTCCACTTTTTGTAGGTTTCTTTCTTTATTTTTAGATTGTTGAAAATCTCCTGGTTAAGCCAGGGTGGTCTTGCCATACCACCTATCCTTCCGACGCAGTGGAATAGTTTGCTCTTGTGCCCTTAATAATGTCTCTTTATAAAACTGCCAACTGTCTTCAGTTGTTTTTCCTCTTAGACATGCCTCCCATGAGATGCTACCTACCAACTTTCAGTATGGAACATACTGCTACATTCAGCAGCATCAATGACTACATTTGTGGAAGAGGAATTATTCAGTAGGTGAACTATAACTTTTGCATATAGTGGCTTCTGTGCATTTAAGTTTTTAATTATATCATTTCAATTTTCTCATTTGGCCCCATCAGTTAACATGCCACCATACTGAAGAATGCCACATGTTATAGTGTGGAAGTGCTGGTCATGACTCCACAGTTAAGGAAGCATTATGAAATGGCCTTAAGATGAGACAAACATGTTTACATGGTGGTGGTCTTTCTGTGTGACATTTTACACAATGTTAGCTTTTACACTCTGATTTATCTGTGTAGCTTCTGGTTGATTTCCTTTCATAAATTTTAACAGGAAGTATTTGAAATTGAGCTGTGACTGAAATTTATCCATGGCAATTCAACATATATTTATTTGAATGATGCCCATATAAAAAAGATTGAACATCTACAAAAATGTTGATAGGATGGGTAGGTCTTATGCAACAGATAAGGTCTTTTTATATAGGATAAAATCATCTTTTCCACAAATGCATTAAATATTATTCATTGGATAATTGGTAATTGATCAGAATCTGCATGTGCTAACCTGCATAGCAGCTGAGCAGGGTCTATCCTGGGACTGCAGGGGCTGAACAGCATGTTTCCTGAAATTGCTCCTCCAAATAGCAGAGGAGCCATACTGGTGTTGAGCATAGGAAGAAAGAACAAGGAATGTCTATCCTGCACTCTCAGTGTTCCCACTCTGGCACCCAGGCAGTACGGAGGAGTAGGAATGATCCATGCTGGAATATAGATGGTATGGTGGGGGGACAACTGCAGAAGCCAGGGAGGCAGGGAAATAACAATGAGGGGGTAAGAACCAGGAGATGTAGCGGTGGAGTGTATAGGTGCAAAGGGTGACAGGTGCTCAGGGAATATGTATAGGATCAGATGGAGAGTGGGGAATGAGATGGGATGAGGCAGATAAGAGCACAGGGGAATTGGAGACAGGCTAGGTACAGTAGGGCAGAAGATTCTATAAGTACTAAAGCACATTCCCCAACGAAACTTGGAATTGAACCCAGAATTTTTGAGGCACCTTCCCGGGCTGTCAAAAAAATATCTGTGAAACCCACTGTCAAAGTGTGTGTCTCTTCCCTCCTTCCCTGACTTATGCACATAGGCTATGTCTACACTAGAAAAAGTTAGGTCAACTTTAAGTTGACTTAAAGTCGACCTTATTAAGTCGACTTAACAAAGTGGTTACCCTGAACGTGGACTTAGTAAGTCGATCTAACCGCCCTTAAGTCAACTTAATAAAGTCGACTTAAGGGTTAGGTCAACCTAACCGGTGGTTCTTACTAAGTCGACTTCAGTTTTCATTAAGTCGACTTAAGGAATTTCTTAAGTCGACTTAATGAAAGCCCAGTGCGGACAATTTAAGTTGACTTAAGGCTACTTAAGTCGACCTAAATTGCCAGTGTAGACATACCCATAGAGAATAACAGCCTATTATTGTTATCAAGGAAGCCACTGGCAGCTTGCCCCGGCAAGAGCCAACTGGCTCTCCCTGGGACAAGAAGCCGGGCGGCTCGTCCCAGGAGTGCCAGCCCTGCAAGGGACCGAGACTGGCTTGTCCTGGCGAGAGCCAGCTGGCTCTCCCTAGGACAAGAAGCCGGGTGGCTCATCCTAAGAGAGTCAGCCCTGAAAGGCTGGCTGTCCTGGGACTGAGAAGCTGCTCGCAGCTTGTCCCGGCACAGCCAGCCGTGCGCTGGCTGGCTCTGCCAGGACTGAGAAGAGGCGGGCAGCTCATCCTGGCAGAGCCAGCCGTGTACCAGCTGGCTCTGCCAGGACAAGTTGCAAGCGGCTTCTCGGCCCCGGCAGAGCCACCGGCCTCCCTGGCTGAGAAGCCCTTCTCCCCGGGATCGCGGGTCCCCTGGCAGGGAAGCCGCGGGTCTGGGGAGAAGGGAGCAGGGACTCCCCAGAGAACAAGGGAGCCACTTCCGCCAGGGAGCCATGCGGGGCTCACTTGTCCCCCCTGCCCTAAGCCGACCAAGTCGACTTAGGGCATCTACACTGGCTAAGTCGACTTAATAAAGTTGACTTAGACACTAGTTCGAATTATAACAAGGTGTTATTAATTCAAACTAGTTTTTCCTTAATTCGACTTAAGGAGCAGCTTAAGTCGAATTAAGGAAAGCCCTGTGTAGACGTGGAGTAAATTAAGTCGACTTAAGCCTGCTTAAGTTGACTTCATTTATAAGTGTAGACGCACCCAAAGGTTGCCTAAGCAACATTAATTCAGTCCCACTGTGCACATGCAGTATGACCCAGGGCCCAGGGCTTGGAAGGAATGGATTTTTAATCAGTAAATGTCAATTTCATAATACACACACAAACCAACAAAATAGTTTCACAGGTAATCAAGATTTACAGATAGGCAAGAAAAACATCGTTTGATAACTTGGAGTTGGTTTTTAAGGGTATTGTCTTTGAATATTTTGACATGATATTGACAATTTGTATTTTAACTTAGACTGCTTTAACTGTTATAAAGGGTTTAACTTTTTGAACCTCAGTATCTACTGTCATTGAATAATTATAATCTGAACCCCTGCCACAATTTCCCATTAGTGCTGATATAAAAATTAAAAATGCTTAAAACCCATAATTTTGCAAAACTGTGAAGATTTAAATACACTAAAAATCAGAAAAAATACTTAAAATAAATGTTGATATTATCCATCAAAACTATATAAAAAAATCAGATTCAGCCAAGTCTAATTATGACATGGTCTTTCATTAAATGATAATGATATACTATTTCTTCCACAAGACCTCTGCTTCACCCAGTGCACGGATGGGACAGCACTCACTGAACAGATTACTATTCAATGTTTATTTTTTTTCTCTGCATCACTGTGTGACCCCGCCGTCTTATGTATTAAACAATATCCATATCTTACACTGAATACAAAAGCAATAAGTAGAGGTAATAAGTAGAAGTAGTATTACTGTCTCTATTTGAGATATGGGGAACTGAGAGACAGGAAAATTAAAGGTCAAAATCATCCACTGACTTTCGGTGTCAAATTGGAGGTGCATACAGCCTGATTTTACAGAGCATTTTTAAACATTCTGAGCACTTCAGAGAAAAGCTTCTACTAACTTCAGTTGTGGTTGCGAAGTCAGAATTTCTGCAAATCTGGCTTCAGGTGTCTCAAGTTAAGCAAGGAAGACAAAACTAGTGGCCAACTGTGAAAAGTTTGGTTTAAGGTTTAAGTTTGGTTTATTCAGAATCAGACAGGAACACTATGAGAGGGGCAGGGATAGAATCCAGTACCTCCAAGTGTAATTCAACTATCTTAATCACAAGATCATCTTCTATCTTCCTGCAGTCTTATGCCTCATTTGCTACATACCTTCCATCTACTCCAGTAAATGAAGCACAGGTTCTACAGACAACAGTCTCATTCACTAGATCAGTGGTTGTCAAACATTTTTCCTCGGGACCCAGTTGAAAAACAAGCAAACAAACATATTTATGCCCACAACCCAACAATTACAACTTTCAGCAATGCATTCCAGCCTTGCGGCCTGTGGCAGCAGTGGGCACCATGACTTGGTCTGCAACCCAGTACTGGATCCCGAACCATGGTTTCAAAACCACTGCACTAGATGATACTAACTGATCTCCTGCCCATCCTGTTCAGTGAGACACAAGGATCCTCTGGAAAGACTAGTATGTGATCACAAAGAAAAACTGAATCATAATGCATACGTACAAGAGAGCTGAATTAAGATTGCACAGGCAATCTGCACAGGCATTTCCTAATTATTGAAGAATTATCCTACAACCTTAATGTTAAGTGTACTTTTTTAAAACTGAATTTTCAGCAAGCTTTTGTTTGCTTTCTTAAAACTAAGGATACTACATCATGTAGAACTGTTCCTCATGTGTGTCATCACTAGGGCTGGAACTGATAGCAGAGATTTTTCAGCTGTTCTGTTTGATGTCCTAAGTCCAGCACTAAAAGCATCCCTTTGCCACCATTAGTTGCACAACAGGGATGTATTAAAACAAGATTAACTAAATTAGCAGGTCCGTTTAATGATGAGGTAATTGTTTACATATTGGTACATGGCCAATGTTGGCATGCATGGAAGTAAAAGAGGAGCATGCTCAGCAAAGAGGTAGACCGTAGGTCACCTACGTAGGTCAAGCATGTTCCATGTAAATACAGGATAAGCATTATAGACCATAATAGTACAAACCATAATCTTCATCAGATGACAATATCCAAAATGTTATGTAACAATGACAGCAAATAATTATCATTTGATAATAAAAGAAAGATGGAAAAAGAACCAATACTGAGATTGGACTGATCGGAATGAAAGCATGCTCAAGAAAGGGTCTTTTGACTGGCAAAACTATATAAAAGACAGACCATGAGCAGGCAAAATTGAGTTAGTTAGGAGAAGGTGAAGCGTTTGGAGAGAAAGAGAAGGAGATGATCAGGGTCAGAAGTCCAGGGATAGTTTTTGCAGCAGAACAAGCAATCATCGCAAGCAGCACCAGCACCTGCAGCAACTGCGGACACAGGGCCATCGACAGAACAGGACAGACCCTGACAGAATGGAGAATAAGCATGTTAGTTATAGTGTAAATATAGAATAGAAATAGGATTCATGAGTCTTTTTGGGTAAATAAAGATGTGTTTGTGTTACGTAGCTTTACATGTATAAAAATTAAGATCTAAGATTGCTGTCAGCAACTGCACATGATTAATCACCATATTCGGGAGAACTCTTAGTACTATTCTAATTGTATGACATCGCAGCTCGAAATTTTAAAATGTGTACTAAGGAACATGTTGCTTATAGTGCTGTAGCCAGGGATAATTAATATGTTAGTGTAATAAAAGATACTTTGTTTTGGAAAATAAAACTGTGAATCAGTCAATATTATCACAAGGCTGTATCCGAGTTCTCCCCAAGAGTCACTGGTCTAACATATTCTGGGGAAAAACAACAGAGTCCTGTGGCACTTTTAAAGACTAACAAATTTATTTATTGCATGAGCTTTCGTGGGAGAAAATCCCACTGACGTGCCACAGGACTCTGTTGTTTTTCTGCAATATTCTGGGGAGTTTTTCTAAAAGGAAAAACAACAGAGTCCTGTGGCACTTTTAAAGACTAAGTGCCACAACACGCTACCCCTTTGGAACTTTTCTAAAAAGAGAATCTCTAGTAAATCCAAGTAATTTGTCTATGGCAGGCCCCTTTCACCCTGCAGAAACAGATTAATATGTTAGTAGGTTACCTTTAAAAGGAAGAGATGAGCTATACTGGGGGTGCCCTGGGTCTGATTTTGAGGTAACAGAACCTTAGAAGCACTGCATAGATCTCTGTCACATGAGGTAAAAGAGTAACCAACAGCAGGAACAGGTTGTCATCCACTATGTGGATCAGCCTTTAGAGGGGGATGAGAAACATGATGCCAGTCAGTTTCACTAATATTTACTGGCAGCAGAGGTATGTTGAGACTCAGGAATCATCCTGTGATCTACTGCAAGTTCCAGGAGGTCATATCTTCTATATCAGGGGACAAAGAGCCTGCAAATCCTCTCCTTCCTTCCGGAGCTGGAGTCATTCTGCTTAGTTCCCTAGCATGGCTCTGTGCTCCTATAGCCCATCAAACAGTCCTGTTTCCCTTCTGGCTCCTTTCTCTTTCCTCACTCGTCTTTAATTAACTCAGTTGAGCACGGCAAATTGTGATTTTCAGAGACTTATAACTGAGCCAAATTTGTGTGGGATTTTTATGTGAAAATCAAAAGGTATCTTTTTGTCACAAGAGCGAGCCCCCTACCTGAATTCTACTTGCTGCTCCACAATATGTTAGACTAGTACTTCTCAGCCTGAGGTACATGGGGGTAAACAGAGGTCTTCCAGGGAGTACATCAACTCATCTAAATATTTGCCTAATTTTACAACAGGCTACCTAAAAAGCACAAGTGAAGTCCGTACAAACTAAAATTTCATTCAGATGATGACTTGTTTATACTGCTCTATATACTATAAACTGAAATGTAAGTACAATATTTATATTCCAATTAATTTATTTTATAATTATATGGTAAAAATGGCAAAGTAAATAATTTTTCAGTATCTGTGTATGTCACTTTTGTATTTTTATGTCTGATTTCATAAGCAAGAAACTTGGGGTATGCAAAACAGATCAGATTCTGTTTCTGATCAGTAATTGTGAAGGATTGAGAAACACTATATTAGACTCTAAAGGTGCTGACTGAAATGGTTGCAAGAACATAACATTGCCAGAACAATGTATTTTTTCCTAACTTTGTTTTAAAAAACAGATGAACTGTTTTTGTTGAAACTTTCCAGAAACATTCAACTTGAGCCAGAGATGCAGCATAGAAAACTTCAGTTTGAATTAACATCTGGCAAAATTGTAAGCAACTAAAATTCTTACTACAGAAAGTGTTAGCCAACATTAACTATTGATGATGCAGTGAGCTCCACCCATAATTATAGATTCCAAGGCTAGAAGTGCCCATTGCAATCTTCTGGACTAACCTCCTGGATAACACAAGCCATAGACCTTCCTCTTGAATATTTCTAAAAAAAAAAAATAAAAAAAAAAATCCAGTCTTGATTTAAAATTGCCAGTGATGAAGACTCCTCCATGACATTTGGTAAATAATTCCAATAATTACTACTGTCACAGTTAAAAACTGACACACAATTTCTAGTCTGAACATGTTTAGTTTCAGCTTCCAGCCATTGGATTGTGTTATACCTTTCTGTAAGACTGAAGAGCCCATTATCAAATACTCATTCCTATGTCAGTACGTACAGGCTATAATAAAGTCACTTTTGAATCTTCTCTTTGTTAAGCACAAGGGATATGTCTACACTTACTAAAATTAGTTCGACTTAGTTAGTTCGAATGGCACTTGCTTAGTTCAAATTAGCGATTTGCATTGAATTCAATGGGCCGGTTAGTTCGAACTAAGCAATTAGTTCGAACTAACATGGCCACATTGGTTAATTCGAACTAACTAGTTTGAATTAACCCTTACTTCGAATAGCATATTCAAATTTATTAGATCAAATTAAGGAAGCCCTTAATTCGAACTAATTAAAGACTAGCGTAGCCATGGCTGTAGTTAGTTCGAATTAAGCTTCCTTAATTCGAACTAACTTGCCAGTGTAGACATAGCCAAGGAGCTCAATCTACGTAATTTATTACTATAAGTAGGTTTGGCAGAATTCAAATTTTTACTTTTTATAACTTAGATAGATATCATTGTATATATAAGCATTTTTCTCATTTTTATCTATTTATATTTCCAAAATTGTGCAAAACATTAAATGTTGGCCACAATGTTATCCTCATATGTTGTGTAAAACATTATGCTTATACATTAAGCATTTTTCATCCATTATTATCTGTAATTTTTCATACTTGTAGGAAATTGGGGGAGCAAACAAAAGGGTGGATCAAATAACTATTTAATGACAGGTTGAGATTTTAAAAGTTAAAGTTTTTAGAATAGTTAAAACACAAATTGTCAATATCACACTTATTTTGACATATAAAGTAAATTTATTAGACTCAAATGCTAAGAAGTTTTTAAGCAGCATTTTTCTTACTTTACCTATGTGCAAATTTCAATTAGTGTGTGTGTGCACGCGCGCACACGTGCAAGCAGAGAAACTGATGCCAAGCTAATGCTATAAGGCAAATTTCCTAATCTTTTAATCATTCTTGTGGCTCTTCTCTCAACCCTTTTCAATTTATCAACATCCTTTTTTATTGCAGCATTCCAGAAGTAGTAACACCAGTGTAAATACAAAAGTAAAATAACCTATCTACTCCTGCTCAAAATTCCCATTTCTGCCTCCAAGGATTGCTTTAGTTAGCCCTTGTGGCCAAAGCATCACTCTGGCAGCTCATGTTCATCTTATTATTCTCTATAATCCCAAATCTTTTTCATAGTCACTGCTTGCCAGGATAGAGTCCTCTGTCTTGTAAGTATGGCCTACATTCTTTGTTCCAAGTTGCATCTATTTACTTTTATCCATACAAAAATGCATGTTATTTGCTTGTACCCAGATTACCAAACAATCCAGATCACTCTGTAGCAGTGACCTGCCCTCTTCATTATTTACCACTTCCCCAATTTTTCTGTCATCTGCAAACTTTATCACGGATAACCTTGTGTTTTCTTCCAGGTCCTTGATTAAAAGGTAAAATAGCATGGAGGTTAAGAACTGATCCCTTCAGGACTCCACTAGGAATTCACTTGCTTGATGATGACAATTCATAATTTACAATTACATTTGGAGTCCTGTTAGTTAATCATCTTTTAATATATTGAATGTGTGTTGTGCTAATTTTATATCATTCCAGTTTTGTAAAAATAAATGTTATGAAGTACCAAGTCAAAAGCCATACACCAATGCAATTCTCTTTATCCACCAAACTCATAATCTCATAAATAAATTACATAAAGTAGTCTGATAGGATATATATCCCATAAAACTATGTTCATGTTGATTGGCATTATTTATATTACAATCCCTTAATTCTTTATTTATGGAGTCCACTATCAACTGCTCCATTTCCTTGCTTGGGACAGATATCAAACTAACAAGCTTATAATTACCCAGTCATTCCACTTACCCTTCTAAAATACTGGCATAACATGAACTATCTTCTACTGTTCTAGAACTTCCCCAGAATGCCAAGGCATATTGAAAATCAACATTAATGATACAGTGAGCTCCTCAGCCAGCTCTTCTAAAACTCTTAGATGCAAGTTACCCAAACCTGCTGATTTCAAAATGCGCAATTTTAATAGTTACAGCTGCACATTCTCCTGTGAATTCCAATGGAATGGAAAGAGTATTATCATTATCATGACTACAGCCTCCATATTCCGCCTGCAAATACAGAATGGATTTATTAAACACATCTGCTTTTTCGCCATCATGTAACCATTTTCATCTAGGCGTGGACAAACACCAAATGGCCTAGCTCAGGGGTTGGCAACCCGAAATAAAAGAAGAGCCGTTTTTTAAAATTCCTTCTATTACCAAATGCTTTGAGAGCCAAAATAGGTGTAGCCTCCTGGTGAGGGGAGTTGGGAGCTGGGCCAAGGCACCTGCTGCAAGGTCCCCTGGTGAAGGAGGGGGGAGTCTGGAAGCAAGAACAGAAGTCCGGAGGTGGGGAGTCCGGAGCCTGGTGCAGCTGCCCACAGGATCCCCGGTGGCAGAGGGCCTGGAGCAGACTGCCCACAAGGTTCCCCTGGCGGGGAAGATCCAGAGCCGCAAGGGGGTAGCCAAAGAGCCGCATGCGGCTCCGGAGCCACAGGTTGCAGACCCCTGGCCTAGCTAATACTAGAGATATTTATTTACCAACAAGGAGTCCTGTGGCACTTTTCAAGACTAACAAATGGATTTATCGCATGAGCTTCCGTGGGAGAAAAATCTCACTTCGCCAGATGCTTTGAAGATGGGGATCTTACAGAATGGGAGGAAATTAAATGCAGGGGAGTGTATGACACAGGATCAGGTCCTTGTTTGTTTTGCTGAACTGGACACGGCCACCCCTCTGGAACTTAGTATTTACGGAGAACTTGCATTTTCAAATCAGCCATTAACTAACCTCCCCCAAACTCTCTTGGGATGTAGGTGGGCGGGGCGGGGGGAGGGTCGGATGGGAAACTGAGGCAAGGAAGGTCAGTGATTTGCACCAGCTCACAGACGTTGTTAGTGGCAGCCCCGGCTCCCACCCACCAGACTGTGTCGTCTTGACGCTACAGCCCCAGAAAAGGAAAGACCTGCAGCCGCAGCGCAGCGGGAGCGGCACAGGCTGCCGAAGGGGAGCCAGCAGAGCGGGGGAATGAACGGGCTGTGGAGGCGCCGGGCCATGGGGGCAGGGGCGGTCCGGGGCCCGGCCTGGAGGCGCGTGCGGGGAGCGGGGAGGCCCCAGCAGCGCCGGGCTCACTTACCGGCCGGCTCCGTGTTTACAGCCCCGGAGACCGGGGAGCGTCACTGACAACGTCCCGGAACGGCCGGGGCCCACATCCGGGGGCGGGGCCGGGCCGGCGGCCAGCAGCAGCCGGCGGGAAGCCGGAGAGTGGCAGGGCGCCTGCCCCGTGCCATGCAGCGGCCGAAGCAGACTCAGAGGGGGTCGGTTCTTCTGCAGCCCCGGGACTGCCCGATGGGGTGTTTGATTCCCCCCCGACCTCCCTCGGCACCGGCGCGGGGGAAGGTGAGCTCCCGGGGGTGCCCCAGAGTAGCCTATCCCAGCTCGCTGCTCCCCGGGTGGGGATAGCCCACCCTGATAGGCGGCTCAGCAGCGCCGTGCATCTCCTTGGGGCATGACTGGTGGTGCCTCGCGGGGCGCTGGTGCAGGTTTGCAAAGGCAAAGAACTGAAGCTGCAATAGGCGCCACCTCCCTTCAGCATGGTCTCACCTCCCCTGCTCCATTCATATTGAGCTTCTGGGCCCTTTCTGCTACAGCGGGCCGCGCCTAGCGTAACTGGTTTCACTTTACTCCTAAACCCCATCCCCACTGGGTGGTATGGAGTCCCTCTCTCTGCACGCCTGGTTTTGGTCAGGGAGGAGGGTGGCTTCTTTTCCAGAGCAGATCTTATTGTCAGGTCCACCTCTCTTTTTTGCTGTGGGCAGGCTAGCACACAAAGGTGCAGGACTGTGAGCACATGTAGGTGCTTAACTTTTGAACAGCCTGAGAACCTCTGTTCTAGGACATTATCTTTATATTAACACTATTAATAAACAGTTTTAAAATGGATGTGTTTACCTCACTGTAGCATTCCTCTAATAGAATTATTTGTCTACATAGCAATACTAAGTCTTTCATTTGTATCCAAAAATGTGGAAGGAAGAGGGAGGTCCAATAAAACAGTACCAACAGTTTATGCATATATCTTTCTTTCCCCCCCCCTAAAAAAAATGTACAGATGGCAAGTACTATCCAAAACCGGAGAATCCAGTTAACAGGATTTAAGAAGAAAGAAAAGGAAGTTCTGGCTGAATTACTACTTAAACTGGACTGTGTTTTTATTGACAGTGAGGTAAGCAGATACCCTCTTTGTTTCATTCATTAAATTCACGCAAGAGGCAGTAGCAGATAAAATGGAAATCTATAAATTAATAGGCTGGCTAATGGCCCACTAGGTAAAAAAACCTGATTTTTTAAAAAAGCCATTTTCACTAATGTTTTTCTTTTGTTTAGCAATACAGAAATTGCACACATCTTATAGCAAAACAGCTTTCCAAGAGTGAAAAGTTCCTAGCGGCTTGTGCAGCAGGTGAGTAAAAATTGTGGTATTTTCTTTAACTGTAACAGTTAATGAACAAATAACCTATATTCACTTTTTTTCCTAATTATTCTTATCTTTGCTACTAAAACAAGACTTACGCTCAGACTTGGATTTGTTTCTTCACCTGTTATTTGACTTCAGTAAGTCTGTTAGTCAACAATTATCTCTTTGCAGGGTAAGGTAACAGTAAAAGCTGAAAAGTCATACTTGAACCATGGACCATTATACAGGTTGAGAATAAAAATGTATGGGAATACTTGCTGTGGCGCTAGCACACAATTCTGACACTTCACACACCCTTAAATAATCATTAACATTCACTTATAGACTGCAAACTTCTGCCTGCACAGCAACTCCTTTATAGCCGAAAGGGGGAGGGAAAAATAAGACAAAAACCCTTTTAATTCTATCTTTTTACTGAAATTAGATATCAGTTTTTATTCCTTTGTTCTTTTTCATACCTATGGCCTGATTCTGAAAACCCTTGCTCAAGTAACTAAAGATTTTTAAGATATTTTAGGATGCAAGTCTTCCTGGAAGAGCTTTGTGGTGTTTAAAGGCTAGGGATACGGACCTAAAAAGTTTTGCAATGGCAGTATATTGCTATGGTAACCATTTAGAATATCTTCATCCTTTTTTTCCTTTTATCATACTTGATTATATGTATTATTAATTTTTTTGTATTATCATAATGCTTAGGGGTCCTAGTCATATATCAGGAGGATCCTATTATGCTAGCCACTGTATAAACAAAACAAAAACATTTTCCATGCCCCAGGGGGATTGCAGTCTAAGTCTAAAATAAAACCAACAGATGGAGTACAAGTAAACAATGAAGCAGCTCTAGCTCAGTCGTAGACAGTGGACTCTGCACATTAGTAGCCTAAGTTCAATTTCTCATAGGCCTCACTGCAAAGAAGAGTTTCAGGGAAAAGACATGAGGATGAATAGTGAGGTAGGTTTGTGAATATTTACAGAGGTCACTTCCTAAGTGTGTGGGTCAGCATGGGAGAAAGCTTAGACAAGCAGGCGGTGGAGGGTAGCATCATAGACTGATTGGAGGTGAGCATCAACACTCAATAGTGAATGA
Organism: Pelusios castaneus; assembly: GCA_007922175.1. NCBI lineage: Eukaryota > Metazoa > Chordata > Testudines > Pelomedusidae > Pelusios > Pelusios castaneus. The sequence goes on from ML685830.1 coordinate 10,023,109, forward strand.
GAGAAAATAGATAGGGTTGGGATAGACCATGAGGGGCCTTAAAAGAGAATAGCAGCAGCTCATGTTTGATGTAATAGAGAAGGGGAAGCCAGTAAAGGGATTCAGAGAAACAACATGGTCAAAGTCATGAGCTAGGAAAATCTTAGCATTTATTTTCTGAATGGATATGAGTGGAGCATGGTGTTTTGTTAAAGCTACAGAGAGGGACATTCCAGTAATTGTAACATGAATAATGAGACCTTTAAGGAATTTTGGCTAGGGGGTTGGATAAGAAGATTCTCATCTTTGAGATACTATGTGTAAAGAATTAACAAGATTTAGGTGTGAAGCCTAGAGAGGTCAGAGTCAAAGGCAGCTAGACATCCATAAGAAGATCTCAGGGAGACAGGTTGTGATTTTAGTTTGGACAGAATGGGACAGGCCTGGACTTAAAGGTAGAGAGAGAGGGCAGTGAGTATGCATAGCTCTGCAAAGGAGGATGGCTTCAAAAGGCTTGATAACAGAAGTTCATTAGCATTGCCCCTCTCTACTAGATAAGGTACATGAATGCCACAAGAACACATGCACAATTGTGGTGAAGACAGTGTACCCCAAAAAGATTAACCCTAATTTAATAGGATTTTATTCAATTCAATAAAGTTAAACTTCACAGAATTAAGAATATTTAGATTACAGTTTGTCAGTCGATCACTGTGACTTTGAAGACTGGTATAAGGCTAACAAGCTATGCATCGATATGCTAAATCCGTATTTATTGATCATGATAGAAATGTTGTTCAGTTGTACAGGCATTTAAATGACAGTGATAGAAACCTTTGAAAATTCTAGTATATAATGACAACTGGCTATATATGGGTAGGTTCTGGCACCCCAGTAGAGCCCTATTGCTGTCAAGGCCATAGAATTTAGGCCCTGATCCCGCAGCAAATTCCTTTTTTGCACAGATAGATAAGGTTCTACTTTTGCTGGAGTTCCTTGAAGAACTAGGACTTATACAGTTAAAAGATTTGCTTGAAACCCCAGAGAGAAACGGTGTCTGACAAAGTGGGTTGGAGCCCACAAAAGCTTTTGCCCAAAGAAATTTGTTAGTCTTTAAGGTGCCACAGGACTCTTTGTTTTTGGTGTCTGAGTCAGGATTTTCTGGCTTTTGGCTCAGTGTCTGGATGGCATAATCTCTCCAAAGGTGCAGGCATACAAGCCAAATTATTTGTATAAACAAGATTACTACTTCAAGGTAGGATCAAGCAGAAGAGAAAGTGGATCCATGAAAAAGAAAATCCTGTTAAAGCACATTTTCAGCAGTAAACCCAAGAATATACTGGTCAACTTCAAAGTGTGAGCATGTGTTCATATGCTTAACATTTCACATTAGACAAAGTCCTTTACACACACTTAAATGAACTTTAAAACCATTGTTATACAGCAGCAGCAGATTCATGTGGTTATGATGGAATTCCTTTTGCTGCAAAATCTTGAAGCATCCTTTACAAGTCTTCTCCATCAAGAAAATCTGTATTGGAGAAATCAGGCTTCTTATATCCTTCAAACTTGCATCTTCCTATCTAATTTGAGGCTGATCTTGTACTCTTCTTTCCCTCACATCTGTAAACTTTCTATAGAAGCATACTTCTACGTGTTGGACATGACTCCATACCTACAGACTTCTTGTTCTTAACAGATGACAAACTGCAACTTGCTGGGATTATTTAAGTATCTCATTTGTGATAAAGTAAAAAAATCAGTGAACTTTAAGAATATGCTGTAATTTTTAATATTAAACTGTTTAATTTATTCTCCTCAGCCTTTTAACAGCCATGTTTATGCTCCATGTAACAGTGTTATCACCACCACATTAAAAAATTCTTCATTGTCATACTGACATCCTGTCACCTAAACAGAGGCCATTGATGCAAGACTGCTGCAGCCTGTGACTCCTTTTGTTATAGAACATCTTGCTGTTAACCAGCAACCCAGATAGATGAAACTGTTCTCCTATTTGATGTTATCATCATCTATCTTCAGTGATTCCATTTTACAGGAGGCATGCAAAACTTCAGATAATTGGTGAAAAAAATCGAAGTCCTATAGTTTCTGCAGTTTGTTTTGACCTTTCCTACGTTAGCTGAGTTGGTCAGTAGTGTCTTCAAATAAGGCAATGTCATCCACACACTAGAAATCCTAAAGATACATCTTCAAATTTCATATCTCCTACTTCAACCTCCATCAGATTATTAGAACATTATTTAATGGGGGAGAGAGAGAGAGTGAGCGCACACATCCTTTGAATACTATTGAAAACCAGTCTTAATGCAACCAATGACTCACACACAACTAAATGTACCATTTAAGAGTTCTTTCTGTAGACACACTATATCCTCACACACCCATACTGATGAAGTAGTAATCACCATGCTAATTGATGCATTAGTTCAAAAAGTGGCTGCAAAAGTCTCTGTAAACACGTTGTTAACATCCCTTTGCCACTCTAGTCATTTTTCAGTAACATTCCACAAGGCAAATGTAGTATGGATTATAGATCAACCTGTACAGAGGTCATATTGTCTCAACCTAAAATGACAGACAACTAATGTGTCAGTCTGTTCAGTAGTCTGATCATAAACATCGTCCTTGGAATTGACAGCTGGGTTATTCTCCTATATCTTGCTCAAGTTGGTCACTCTCCCTTTTAAAATAAAGGATGATGCAGCCTCTTTTCCAGTTTCCCTAACTTTTAAAGTGACTATGAAGCCAGTGAACTAAATCCATACCTGCACACTTTTTGTAGTTCTGCAGAAGTGTTATCAAGGCCATATGCTATCATTTCATAATTGTGTTACTGCAAGTATCACTTCCACTAAAAGAACTAGCTTATTTTCTGCTGGTTTATTTTTAGCATAAGTTGTAGTTTACATCTTGGTGCGGAACTGTTGATTAAGAAAAATGTTCACACCAACCCTTAAATTGTACATCAATGACAATATTTTCCATTTTTGTCCTTAAATGGTAAATGTCATGTGAGTGAATATCTAGTTAGGACATTCAGCATCTCAGAGGTGCATTTCAGGTCATGTCTTTTGAGGTTTCCTCAATATGCTGCTTTGTATTCTTCTGCTATTAATTATGGTCAGTCTGACAGGGCCTCCTGACTGTTTATTCAAGTCATTTCTTTTCCTCTATTATCCATTTCCTCTTTTCTTCACTAACTCTCCTCTGATCTTCCAGTACATTTATTCTGTACTAACTTTTTTCCTTTCCGATAATTTGGTATCATCTGTAACCCAGTGCTGCTTTTTCATCCTCCTTAAGCCTAGTTCTCCAGCAGTCTCTGAAATAGAATCCCTTAATGAAGTCTACTCTTCCTTTGTGACAGACAGCTGGTCATCCAATATAGAATATTTATTGGAAATTGCTGCTGTGTAATACTTATTGATCATTTCATCATGAAGCTCATCGGCACTGAAGCAATAAGAGGGGGTACCTGCTTCTCTGACTATTCCTTGTTCTCAGTTCTGTAAATTCTTGCTAACCCTCCACTGTTTTCTAAGTTTACTATAGTTTCTATATTTCCCCTGTCTTTTTTAAACATTAAGTACAAAGCTGTTCCAATGTGATGGTACCTTCCAGTTTTGATTCTGCATTCTTTAGTGCCAGACTATTTTATGCCTTAATTCTCTATCAGTTTAATTGTGTAGTCTAAAATATAAACATGCTTGTTGCACCATTTTGACATGGATTAAACTATAGATTTTACTAAAGGTTTAGAAAATTACTATATCTGAAAATTGAGAAGCATTTCTATTAAACAGTGATTGCATAATAGTCTACAAATCAAATTATGTAACTAAGATCGGTGGCACAGACCTAATAAAAATAACTGGATAACTGTCTCCAAAAATGAAAAATATAAATATTTAGGGAAAAAACCCACACTGTTAGATGTAGTGTCAACATCTTAAGCCTCAACAATGAGAACTTTTTTCCACTAAAGGTTATATAGTCATGTCCAGTGATGAGAAGTTCCAAAGGGGTAGCCGAGTTAGTCTAGTTTAGCAAAACAAACAAGGAGTCCTGTGGCACTTTTAAAGACTAACAGATTTATATATTGCATGAGCTTTTGTGGGAGACAATCCAACTTCATCAGATGCTCACTTCTTCAGATGCTAGAAGATGGAGAAGTACAGATGAATCTGTACTTCTCCATCTTCTAGGATCTGATAAGGTTGTCCATAAAAGATAAAGTTATGCAAAACTCTATTTTGGCCCCATTATCAAAGTGTCCACAACCACTAGTTAAGTTTCACACAGTATATCTTTTTAAAAAAATGCTAAGTGTGCTTCCTACCTTATATGGTGTTACAATGGCCAGTTTTGTCCTGCCCCTGCCCCCCTTTTTTGTGTAAGGGGGGGATTTGCACCTCCACTACCTTTTCTTGTAGAAACTATAGTGAGACTATTAGATCAGTAGATTCTAATTCCCTTCAGTATTTATCCATACTCCAAGATTTCCAACAATACCAGTGTTGTTGGATTTTTTTTTAATTATGTGCAATCTATTGAGTAAGAATTGGTGGCAAAGAGTTTAAGCTATATATGCACAGAGCACCTCTTTGTCTTTTCATTACATGTCCACCGGCACCCAGTGCTAGCTCCTATAGAAATACCATCTGTGCTCCTGCACCGAAGCATTTTACCAGTCATCCATGCTGTTCTGAGAAATTGATTAGGATCACATAATTAGTCAATTTCACTTTATGTATGCTGTAAGCAGTGCTTCAATACAGGAAGACCACACCTCCCTCTGAATCTTAAAGAACACAGACATTTAGAAAAAAGGGAAGTTTGTTACATACAGAAGAGAGAGAGAGGCAGAGGAGGTGAGGCCAAGGGGGAGAAAAGGATTTAGAAAAGAGATTTGAGTACTACTGGTCCTGTTACGCTCTGCTTTTAATATGCTAAAAATGTAAAACGGTTTTGTTAGCTGGTAGTTCAATAGTATTGATGGCTTCCAGTTAGAAGCCAGCATTGGATACCTTTAATTTGTAATATCTAAACTGATTTTTCATACAGGTAATTTTGACAGAGTTATTGCATTTTTTTCTGAGTGCAGAGAATGTCTGTTCATAATCAGGAAGTCTATTTGAGCAGTATATTGTAAAGCATCATAAGAATACTAAGGCCAACTTGATACTGAACAAAAGGCAGAGGAGCAAAATCTAGGCAGGCAAATTAATGTCATGATCTTTTGGCTTGAATTATTTTATTATGGAAGAGCTAAGAAAGCAAAAAGCATCATGTCCAGTGACTTTGTGCAATTTCTGATATTAAAATATTAGAGGAGAACTTTTGGAGTAGAAAGATTGTTTGAAATGTTACTTAAAGCTGTAATGTAGTATTTGAATGAGAGAGCTTGAAGTTAATTTCATGTTTGATCTTCATTAGCCATTTGTCTATACAAAATTTCTTTTGTGGCTGACAGTTCATTTGCTTTCTAGGAAAGTGGATACTAACTAAGGACTACATAATTAATAGTGTTGAAAGTGGCAGATGGCTTGATGAAACAACTTATGAATGGGGATATAAAATTGAAAGAGACTCCCATTATTCACCTCAAACGCAATCTGCACCTAAAAGATGGCGCGAAGAACTGACATGCTCTGGTGCTCTAGGGGCCTTCCACAGATGGAAAGTTGTCCTCCTGATTAAAGAAGGTGATAAACGAAGGGATTCTATCACAAGGTAGGGTAATGCTACTTAAAGTTGAAGTAATTAATGATAAAATAGTTGATATGGTTGAATTACATGATTGTTCTCCCTCTCCAATCCCAATTAATTTGGTCCACAACTCCCGGTACTTTAGTCCCTGCACATCATACTGTTTCATATATTTAGAACTGTTTAGTTTCTTTTGGCTTAATGCTATTAGCACATTGATGGCTATAGCACTTAAGGTTTTATGCATATTTTAAATTAATTGCCTAGGAAGACTTCCTCTGTCCTCCCTCCCTGATTTTTTTCATAGCCACATCCTCAGAGTTCATGCTCATTAGCAGCATTTTCTTTTTTCTGTGGTACCTAAATGAAGTGTCCAGAGCCATATTTTACTTGTGTAAGGTCAGTGAAACATTAACTAGTATGCTACAGTCTACTTATATCTAGCATTTTGTTACCTTTTGATAAATGTGTAAATATGAAAATATCATTAAACTGTTCCATTACTATGGTATTTTTAAAATAAGTGGAACTAGATTCTTATTTTTCTCCTCACTGTTTGATCCCACCCCATCCCAAACTGTAGTACATAAATGCTCATATTGAACTTGGAGAGGTGGGGGTATGATAAAAGGGCAAGGAATAAAGTTAGATCTGTGGTGATCGTGTAACACCCCTCTCCCCCTCTTTTCTCTGGGGTGACTTATTACATAATAATGTCACTCTTAGAGGAAACCAAGACTGTACCATATAGCAAGAGTGAAATAATATGCTATATATTTAGTGTATGGCTGGACATATTGTAAAGCCACATTCTTATTGACTTGGGCCTTTTTCATGTTGCACTCATGCAGTGGCTCCCTAGTGGTGTACTGCTGCAGCCTCAGAATTGAGAACAAACATAAAAACTGACTCCTCTCATGGTAAACTGGGAAGATTTAAATAGCAGAGGACCAAGATGATTAACGAAGGGATGGGAGAAAAAGGAACTGAGGGAGAAAGTTTAAAAGTGCTCAGCTGGCCTTTCAGGATCTCTAGCCACTTCTGTCCCACTTTGTTTTAAAACAAATTTGATCTTTAATATTTTAAAGACTTTTGAGATGAATATATTTTTTAGAAGTTGCTATTGGACCACATCCTGCTGCTGACAGGTCAGGTAGGCTTCTGAAGTTTAGGCGTGAGTGACAAGGGATCTTAATGCTCAAATGAACCTTCTACTACAAAAAAAGTTTCTAGTAGTGTATAGTGCATAATACCTGCTCCTCATAATTATTTTAAATTAAAACTTAACCTCATTCCACTAGCCAGTTAAGCCATTAGTGCAACAGGTGGTATTTGTTGCACTGTTTGTGTGATTGAAGGAGTAATGCCTTCAGCGTTATGCCTTGCAATACATGAGATATGTTAAAAGCTTTATGATCTCCACCTTCTTGTGACTTACTGCAATGTTATCAGGATCTGCTAAAGACTTTTCCTTCCTTGACACTAAGTAAGTTTTATCACAAGCTCTGGCATTTGGAGGAGAAAGATTTTCCAATTGGAATTTTAATTTTTCTTCAGTTTGTTGACCAACTCCTTAAAATTGTCTCTGTTGTGGTAGTGGAAGTGACTTCGCTGTTGAAGAGATTTTCTGGTCCAAAATGGATGTACTGTTTTATATTAGGTAGTGAACAAAGGATATGGTGGTGGTTCTGGAGACACTACACAGTGTTAAATGCACATATATCTGTGATTTTCCCTTCCCTCCCTCCGTTGCCCCACCTTCCTCCCCCCCACTAGGCTAAGGAGTAAGGAGAAATTGGCATCGGTCAATACTCTTCTCACAATTACAATACTTGGGAAGGGAGTGTGTGGCTATCCAATATGACATATGAGCATATGATACTATGTAGTATTTCTTCAACTTTTATATGGTTTTGTCTTTTTAGACTATAAAAAGAATCCTTATAGGGATTTAAAAGAAGAGTGTAGTAGTCTGACCTGTCAATTTTGAGGAAGGGTTTTCAGGACTGTAGCTTTCTAAGTCATATTCTAAAGCTGATTGAATTCCATCTTAATTTTATATTTGTGATTCAATGGCATTTAGCATCAGGTTCCTCTATCAAATGAATCCCTACAGATTAGAGATGTGAAAACCCCAGTTCCTGCTTATATGAGATTGTTGTAATTTCCCTCAGGACAAAATCAAATCTTTTCTTCTTATATGGCCTAAGCTCCTTACAGGTCTCATGTAGCTCTCTAAAACTAACCCAAGATACAGGCAATAACCATCACTGGTCTTTTCTCCTGATGGTCTTTTCATCCTCACATTTCAATATTAACCTAGGTTACTGATAAACTGAAGCCTCCTTGTAAGCGAGTAGTCAGCCTGCATCAGAAATTGTGGGGTATGGCCCACTCCAAAAGAAGAGAACCATTAACATCTAGACAACAGAGTCTTGTGGCACTTTTAAAGACTAACAGATTTATTAATTGTATGAGCTTTCGTGGGAGAAAATCCCACTTCGTCAGACGCTTTGAAGATAGGAAAGTTACAGAGTGGGAGGAAATTAAATGCAGGGGAGTGTATGACATAGCATCAGGTCAGGCTGTAACAGCAAATCAAAGTAGGTGTTGCATATGGTTTCTCCTTTCTTGGCAGGGGGAATTGAGCTGTCCTGTGCTCTTCTCCCCCTCCAGATCAGCAAAATGTTTTAAGTTTTGCATTAATGGAAGAAGATATAAACTAACCAATTTCCTTCTTAGCAGGGAAAGTAAACAGCCACTAGCCCTGACCCCTGGCTTTAGAGCATTCCACTACAGGTTGTCATTGTTCTACTTTTTCTTTGTTGCACTCCTACTGAGAGACAACTGTCTACTTCTCCTTCTAGGCTTTCCAGCTAAGGCATTCTTTACATTTTCAGTACAGTCTCTACATCCTGTGGCTCTTCTGAAAGATATTCTGTTCTTTCACTGAAATCTTAATCTGGTTCTGAAAATTCCTATTTATTAAGAATAAAAGTAACCTTTAATAGTAATTACAGCAGCAAGATAAATGAACTGGGAGTTGTGTACATTAGGGAATCTATTCTCCTCCCCCCTCCCCCCCTGAAGATAGTACACACAGCAACTTGGGCATCTTTTTACTTATGCAAAAAGGATTTCAAGATAAATATTTTTGCCTCTTGAAAACATAGCTTTCAGGCAAGTGTCTTACTAGCCACAATGACTTTTTTAAAGGATTCTCTGTTGCTATATTTAATACTACTGTTTGATTTTTGTCCTCTGCTTTTCTCCAGTTATGACTAACCTAACTGGTGGGTGGATATATACATATCAATAACAGTAGGTGAGACCAGGGCACTTGTTCAGCTATAAATTGTTCCTAGTATATTTAGAAGATCTCTTATTCTCCTCTTCCCCTCTATTACTTATCTTTTCTTAGAAATATGAATTGCAGCAATGCACCTCTGGAAGGTAAGTATAGAAAGGGAAGCAATTACATGTATTGGGCCAGAAACCTTAGCTGAGCTGTCTGTGTATTACGTTAGGTAGGACTAATGACTCCAGAGTAGCACAGGTGTATTTTATGAAAGTCCAATTTACAGCAAGAAAAACAGTGTCCCACTCTCAGTAAATGCCTACAATGCTTGACAAGCCTTTTTATTTGGATAAAGAGGCACCAATCTTGATGTATAGCTACTTTAGTGCTAAATTTGATATTTATAAAAATGCACTTGAAGAAGCTTCCGAAAAGGATGAAGGAAATTAGTATTCTCTTCTAAACTGAGAAGACAGTTCTCTCTAGGTGGGTTACCTACTTATTTCAGGACTCTGATCTGCTAAGTAAGAAAGCATGTTGTCATACTTGCCCATTTTCTGTTAGTTTTTGTGTGCATTGTGGTTTGTGTGCATTAAAATACTTTTAAAACTAAAATTTACAGTAATTATATTCATTTTTTTTAAAGAGTTCTAGAAGCTGGAAAGGCAGTTATATGTCCACCGCAAAAGGTAGTGAGATCTATTACTCATGTATTCACGGATAATAAAAGTGTCACTACAGAAAGTGAGAAACATCTCTTTGAAGCTCCATATTATCCTGTGCAATATATAGGGGATTATCTTTTTGAGGTAAGTAGAATAAATATTCTTAACCGAAATTAATGCTTCAATAATAGTACTGTTGCAGTGTCAAAGTTGCAAAATGTTCTAATCAATAACAGTGAAAGGGATGCCATCAGTTAAATTTTTTTAAACTCTCTAGTGTTTTGTTTTAAATTGTAATCCCCTTTTAAATAGCATGTGCTAACCTATTTAAGCCTAACTGAGAAGATTGTGCATATACAGGTTCGCTGTTTTGCTTTTGGCTGAGTTGGATAGCACCACCACAAAGCAGGAATCCTTCACTCTCTCTTCCTTTCTCTGGGCTGCCTGACTGCCTCTTCAGTTGCTGTTTATTCACTGCTCTTATTTGTAAACAGACAGTTACAGAGCTACAGCCATACTCTAAGCAGTTCTTGAAAGCATTTCAACTGCCCAAACAGTGAAACTGTTCACAAAATGTCAAATGGAAATGGATTTTTTTCCAAGTCTGACAGGTCTGTTTAACCACATTAAAACTGTACCTTCATGTTTTGAATTCAGTTTAGTGATTTCCTCCCCTTCGTAAATTTCTTCATTTTCATCCAGATCATATTACAGATTATGATCAACTGTCTACACTACAGGAACTGTAATAGCGTAGCTACCTTGGTGCATAACTTTGTAGCACAGACGCAGCGTACAGCAACAGAAGGGTTTTTTTCTTTGCTGTAGGAACACCACCTTCTTGAGCAAACGTACGTAGGCTGGTGGAAGCATTCTAGGGTTAAGTCAGTATGGCTATAGTGCTCGGGTATAGATTTCTCGTGTCCTGGAGTGCCACAGATATTTAAAGCTAAATTTTAAGTGTCAGGCAGGCCTTACTCTGCTTTCACTTTCTCCTCTAACTTTGGCCCAGGGAATGTGCAGTTATGAACATGGTACATTTGAATCTTGCTCCCATTGAAGCCAGTGGTAGAACGACCCTTTTAATTTCATTGTGGCTGGATACAGCCTGGGCTTTTGCAGGAAGGTGTGTGCCAAGCTGAATTGCATTGATCCTACAATCTAGTTGAAGATTTGTTTTAATTGACCTGAGGAGGTATTAGGTTATCCAGTCCCTTTTGACCAGGGAAAAATTGTGGCTATAGAATGAGATTTAGAGGAAGATGGTGTGCAAGGAAGAAAGGATGTAGAATATTTCCGTGCTAGGAATCTAGTGTGGTATTTATATGTAACCCTATGCTAACATACCATCATGCAGTGGAGGAAGAATTTATTAAGAACTTTTGAAAGTGGATAACTTGTGTTATTAGATCGTAACTAGAGAACAGGTGTAGGTAACAGACTCAGTTTAAGGTCAGACTCTGTTTAACACCCTTAACTGAGACCTGACTTCTTTGAATAACTTGTTAATGGTCACACTTTTGGAAGAGCAGTGCCTCTTGAAGCACTCTTGCCCCCCTCCAGTCTCTCGTCTCTCTGTTGCATGTGAGGGCAGGGCTATATAAGGGGGTTCTGTGCTTCAGCTGTTTACTTCTAATTGTGACGGCAAACTGACCAAGAAACTCACTGGGTCTGTCTGACCTGACTTCATTGGAACTGATTGATCTCAGCGCCACTTTAGCTATATAGTTATCCAGTCAGACTAGTTAATGTTCCTACATTAGAGTTCTTTGAGACTACCTCTGCACATGCAGATTCCCCACCCTCCTTCCACAAATGAGGTTAGGAGTCAGGAAGAGAGGATGTGAGGAAGTGGTAGAAGGAACTGAGATAGCTGGAGCGCAGCACTCCCTTAAATAGCCTCAACCTTTGAACATTCAAGAACAGTGGGGTGAGGGAAGGGCACAAGAGCACTCTTGGACACTAGAACATTCGTCCATGCCTCCCAGGAGTGTGCATGGGCAGAAGTCCGATTACAGAGCTCAAGTTACAGACAAGTAACCTTCATTATCCTCCTTAAAACAGTGTACTGTCACTAAAATTACCTGGCTTTCTTTTGACATTGTAATGCCATTTCCATGCACTTGATCTGAAATTATTTGGCTTTATCTTGACACTCTGATAGCTCTCCACTTCTTATTTTGCCATTGTGATCAAAAGTCATACCAGACTTTTCAGAATTTTGTGTTAAAGCTTCCTTGGAATTGGTCATTATGAGCTCAGTGTCCTCAATTGCTTGCCACTGTGGCAAATCAGCAAACAACAAACATGTGCTTAGTATAGAGCGTGTGACTAATCCCATAAAAGCACAAAAGACTTCTCTCATGATTCAAGTTAGCATAGGATTGAGTGCTTTGCTGATGTAGCAGGGATGGTACCTCAAGAGTACACTCATGGTAGGGCGTAGCCCTGCAGGCACCTCACATTCAGTGATTGGTGACTTTCCACACTCTGAAGTATTTAAAGCAAGAATCTCCTTCTGCAGTCTAATATATTAACACTTTCTACAATTTCCAGTGGCCCTCTAGGCCCAAACCCTTTTCTCTTCACTAAAGGATTACGCAACTTGCCTTCCAGGGCTCGTTATACTTCTCCTTGTTCCCTTTAAATTGCCCTCCAGCAATTCCACCTGAGCTGGCAACAGTCTTTCAAGAAACAAAACTAGAAACAAAACCTTCATTACAGTCCTTCCTCTATGCATCTGCTGGGATGAAGTATTCCTGTCTTCCTCTACAGCTTGTAGGCCGGGTCACACTACCATAGTTTTTTCTCCCCATATGTCTCAGGAACACCAGTAGAAACCTTCCTGCTCTCTGAATCTTCTCCTTTGATGTGGGAAGAGGCACCTTTATGTACTACTTTCTTTCCCAGACCCTGTTGTGATTGGCTGAGAGGGAATCCTTGCCCCACCCACACCACAAAGCCCCCCCCCTTAAAGATAAAGTTGCCTGGGTTTCCCCCTAGACTAACTATTACTGCAAGGCCACTTACCCTGTCCCAGTGTCTGCTCCAGAGCTCCTGGAACAGGATTTGGCCACAGTCCTCTCTTTCTCATCCTAGGCAGACCATTCTGTTACAGCTGGATTAGCATTGGAGTTCTCAGCATCTTGCAAGATTGAGCCCTAGGTTATTATTCCTTCAAATAGCCTCAAAGTGACTGTCGCATTTAAGTAGTGTCAAAACAACAAGGAATGTGGTCAGAGCTATAGAATAGGAGACTGTATCCTGGAAAGCAAAGACTCTGGAAAGGATTTAGGGATCCTTGTAGACAAGCAACTCAACATGAGCTCTCACTGGGATGTGGTGACAAAATGGGCTAATCTGATTGTTGGATATATAAGTAAAGCATCGAATTTTTGCCTGTTGATGTGGCATTGGTAACACAGATAGAGGAATGTTGCCTCCAGATCTAGTTTCCATTGGAAAGGGAGCAAAAAGTCACAAAAAATGATTTGAAAGCTTGGAAAAAACTCCTTATGGTGACAGACGTAAAGATCTCTGCCTGCTCATTTCATCAAAATAAAAAGTGATTTGACTATAATGTATCAGTACTTTCACAGGGAGAATATACTGGGTGCTCTAATCTAGGAAAGAAAGGTATAAATGAACCAATGACAGGAAACCTGAAGCAAATCAAATTCTAGTCAGAAACTGGCAAAATTTTGAACATTGAGAGTGATTAATGATTGTAATGAAATACCAAGGGTATTTGTGGTTTCTCCATCACTTGCTGTCTTCAAATCAAGACTGGATGCATTTCTAGATGATATGCTTTACCAAACACAAGTTATTACCCATATAGGGTAACTGGATGAAATCTAATGGCCTGTGATATACAAGAGGTTAGACTACATGGTCTAATGGTGTCTTGTGGCCTTTAACTCTGAATATGGGGGAAAACACTGTTCATTGTTCAAGAAGCACTTTCTGTTTTGGAGGGAGAGGGCTCTCCAAAATTATTTTCCTAAATTGCCAAAAGTAATTAACCACTTGGACAACATGCAGCAAATGTAACTTTTTTAAAATATCATGTTTTTGGTTTTGATCTATCGCTTTGAGGGTAAAAGTCTGGAAGATGAGGTGAAATATGCAGTTGTTAAAGCCTAAACCAGATACAGTTTATAAACATAAAACCACTTATTTTGTGAGGCCTTCTTAGCTTTGTGTGGACTATTCTTTTAGTTCTTACTGCTAGCATTTGCTGCTCTCACGTACTTGAATCTCATCCTGACTTGCCTGTTTTGTGGTTGAAGGGTGACGAGAACACACCCTACACTAGTTTGTTTCATGACAGACAGATACTTTCACTCCAGTTCCCATTTTAAAAATTGGGATGGGGGTAGAAGAGAAGTAGTGCCACAGAACCCTACTTACTTCATATTGCACTTCCAGATGAGGCTCCCCTGTGCTAGTTCCTCTTCCCAGGTTTTCTGTATGGTAAATAAATACTTGGTAGACATGTATGTTTTGAAACTCTAGTATTTATCTGATAAAGTAGCTTTAAATCCTTAATCTGTGTGTATTTGGTTAAAACCATGCAGTGAAGATCTTTATGAAATGTATTGTCCCTATATTATACAATACTTGTAGACGTTTGCAGCACAGGACCCACCTGATGAACACCTCCTGTCCGTGGTGTTACTGGGGATTAGCTAAAATGGTCCCTTGTCAGGTGGCCAGGGCTCCATCTCCTCCATGACTCAGTTGCTTGGCCCTCTGGCTGAGCACCAACCTCAGCCCTCTAGCTAAGTCCTTTGTTCATCCATCCCTTCCAGGGTAAAGTCCTGCTCACTCCAGCCCTGGCCACTAGTTATATAGTCAATGGCCTGCAAGCTCAGTGCCACTCCTGGCACTCTGGGGGACCAGAGTCTGCCTACTTCTCTGAACCCCAGCCCAGGGACCCTCTGTGCCACCACCTCAGCACCATGACTGCCTTCCACCAGTCTCTCCTCTGTCAGTTTCCTTGGTCGTTTTCCCCATCACCCCTACTCATACAGACCCTCACCTCTGGATCACATCTCAATCTGGTCCCACTTTTTCTTCAGAGCCTCTACCGCCACCCACACCAGATTCCCTTGCCTCCAGGATGCTGCTCCAGACCTCCACCACAGTCATCTTCAGGACCCCAGCTCTTCAGGGTGCTGGCTACCACAGCCAGCCAGAGAGAGGACCTTCTCCTTGCATTCCCTCACCCAGACTACTATCTGCCTCAGCAGCACCCTTTTATACTGGGCTGCTGGCCCCTGATTGGCTCCCAGCTGCTCTTAATCTATTGGCTGCTTCTACCAAGCCCTACTTAACCCTTTGTATACTATAGCGGGGCAACAACACTGCTACATACCTGACTAATTTAATTTGTAATTATTTTAGAACAGTGGACTAAATTGTAGCTTTGCCAAAAGCCCTATGTATGGAGCAGTATGCAGTTAAACAGAGACCTAGAAGGACTGGATGATTTGGAAAACTGGTTAATACAATACAGAACCTTTAAAATTTAGGTTGCCAGTTCAGTGTCGTCATTTGGTAGTCAGCCACTGAAATGAGGTGACATGCTATTGTATTTTATTTGTTTATAAAATTGGTTCTTCTGTACATAAGGAATTTACTCCTGAGTAACTCCCTGTGTAAACACACTTCTTGTGGAATATCAGCACCTTCTTAGCCCGTGGATTAAACTAATTCAAAATACGAGCATCCACCCAGGGAATTAATCAGGAATAGTTATTGTCTTTTAATTTTGCACCTTATTTTAATCCAAAATAACGTTATAAACTTTTAAAAGAATACTTCAGAAATACCTAAAGAGATTAAAGTTGTAAGTAGAGTTGTTTTAGACAGCTATCTCTGTGTATGCAAGTTTTAAATACATCTTTTGACTTGTACAGAATGAAATACAAAACATTACAGAAGATATCGAAATGGACAATCTTTTAGCCGAACAAGAAGCCAGAGATACAATGTCTGACATGGAACTTGTTGGAATGAAAAGTGCATTAATAAAGCATATGTATTTTACTCAGGTAAGAAAAAAAACTGTACAAACTTTTGAATATAAAAATGTCATGTACCTAGGGAGCATTTTATTTGATTTTTCAAGCACAAATGTAACAGATAAAATTAGATTCCTTAACATCTCCAAAAACTGTAACAATACCTAACAAACTGAAGTTTCCACTTCATGCATCCGACTAAGAGGGTTCCAACTCAGGAAGGATTATACCTCAAAAAAATTTGTTCTTATTCTTTAAGGTGTGCCACAGGACTCCTAGTTTGCTGAAGACAGACTAACATGGCTACACCTCTGAAACATAACGATATATGAGGTGATTGCTCAATATAGGTGCGTCTACACTTACAAGTTAGGTTGATTTAAGGAGGCTTAAGTTGACCTAAACTACTCCGCGTCCACACTGGGCTTTCCTTAAGTCGACTTAAGCATTTCCTTAAATCGACTTAACACCTCAATTTAGGTCGATTTAACGCTTAAATCAACCTTATTAGGTCAACTTAAACCAGTGTGGATGGGGATTAGCAACTAAGTCGACTTAAAGTGTTAAATTGACTTAATAAGGTCGAAAAGGGGCTATGTCTACCCTAGAAAAGTTAAGTCGATTTAATAAAGTCAACTTAACTTTTCTAGGGTAGACATAGCTTATATGTCTAGTGAAGATGGACTAGATGAAATATTAATGGTAATGCCATGGATAATCAATTGATTAAACTTTATAATTTTATTTAATTTTGGTTTTTAACTATCACACAGAACAGTGGGTTGGATTTTAGTTTTCCTGTGACTGGCCTTTAAATAGCTAAATTTATGTTTAACATGTGTTTTTCAAAACCAAAGGTATCCCTGAATCAGTAACATTTTGGTGAGCATTATGAAAAGAAATTATTGCTGGCTGGAATTTGTTAGGGAGAATAAAACTCAATGCATTGTACCATTTTAATAATATCAAAGATTTAACCATGAAGTTCATTAGTGAATACGGGTATTATTTCACATTTAGAAAAATGAGCAATTGTCTTGAATCAGTACAGTATATATTACCACCATAATATATTGATTGCAGATTGTTATTTAGTAATTCTTGTGCGAGTCCTGATATAGAAACCAACACTTAAAAATGTAGGCTTATGAATATATGTCTTCAGAATCAGTTCTATGGTACATATTATTACACTTTACTATTATGCAGTAAGATACGCTGTCACTGTTAGAATTGCCACACCCACAAAAGCAAGGAATCAGAAGTTAACCCTTTAACAGTAACTGTCCTATAGTCTTTCATCCACCATATGATTTATCATAACCACAACTACCATACATCACAGTCCATTCACTACAACATTATCTTTGTCCCCCTTTTTTCCTTCCTCATACACATCATTTTCCTAGATTTATTTGTTCCCATTCTAATAGCTGTGGATGTTTGGTAGATGGATGGTTGTGTTGGGAGAGGGTCTTTTACTAAAGGATTGTTCACAGTGATGGCAATATGCCCAAAAGGTGATTTGAAGGTTGGCATTTTCAGGGGGCACACTTTTTTTTAAAAAGGTACACTTTTTTGGTAATGTCCATTAATAGGATCATAGTATTGGCCCCCTAGCGGGATGTATCAGCAATGATTTACATTTTATATTTAGTTCTTTTCATCTCATAGGCTCTCAAAGCACGTCACAAAGTAAACACTAGTTATATTCTACATCTAACCATTGAAAACAAGAAAAGTCAATCGAGAATATGCATAAATACAAATGAAATTTCTTAAACTGACCCTTTCTTCTCATAGAAATATTTTAAAACAAAAATTGAAGACTAATGCATTAATTCAGATTTACAGGACAATTTCTCAAAGAATGAAATTGCCCAGATTATTGTTGATTTAGGGTACCTCTGGTTAAAGCCTGCTCTTATTAAGCGTTCATGAGTGTACCCTCTCATTTTATAGAAATAGAACTATCTACATCTCCATGTTGAATTTGCCTTTATTTTTTTAACCACTGGTTAATTTTTTTTAAGCCACATGTATTTTGCTGGGCTTTATATGTAGCATTTTATAAGTATCTAACCTAAGAGTTTTCATTTATGTCCTTGATTTACTTCTGTTTTACAGACTGTAAAACAGAAGTCTACTCAAATAGACCATCTGAGTGGATGTGGTACAGAGGTAAGTTTCTTGATTTCTGAAAGTGTAATTTATAATAGTTCAATCCTTGTCCAGTCATCATCCCTGAATTGAGAGGTCTGGTTTTTGGTGCATTTTTTTCAGTTTATAATTTTTCATCTCTCCCAGAAAGGAACTGACTCTTGCAGGCATTGGAAATCACTGGTTTCCATCTGGGATTGATTATGTGTGGCACCCTGTGATTTTAGAAACCGGATTCTGTAGAAGTGTCCTACAAGCCTCTCAGAAGGCACACGCAGCAGAGTGAAGACTTCCTATACATATTCTTAGGCTATGTACATGCCCATCATAGGTATAAATAGCAGTGGAGACAGTGAGGCACTGCTTAAGTGAGTAAAGATGCAACAGAACCTTAGGGTATGTACCCTCCATGGCTTCCTCCATCTGCACTACTGATTTTTTTTAAGCAGTGCAGCATCTTGTTGCTGGAGCAGTTCTTTGCAGCGGGGAAAGACTCCTGCTGTTTCCTACTGCTTCCCCCCTACCATAACTTCCATTGACATGTGTGACTACATGCTTCAGTGTGGACACTTGCCTGTGCTTCACTGCAGCATGTAGATATACATACCCTACATGCTGGGGCCAGTGTAGATGAGGCCTTGGAGAATTAACTACAGGTAAATTGCTGAGGCTTTAACAATAATAATAATGATTCCATCACCTGAGATAGAAAGCGTATCATGCAAGGTACTGAGTTCTCTTAATGGGAATTCAAATCCATAGGAGTTAGGAGCTGTGAGACCCTTGCAGAAGTCATTCAGCATATCACTGGATCACATTATAAATTAGTAATTACTTTTAAATTAAAACTGTGTTTTCTGTATCTTAAAAACAATTTCTTACCTTTTTGTAGAATAAACAAAAAATGTATACATTCTTTGGCCAAAGAAATTTTTGTATAAAGGTTCATGAATGTTTCTCTTTTGTATCTAAAGGAACTGAACGTTTTACTGGCTCTCATTTGTCTTTTAAGATAGTTCTATGTTTATAAATCTTTTAGTCTTCTATTCTTTCTATGCTGTTATTCACAAATGTTTCCCATTCTTAGGTTAAAAATACTGATCTCTCCAGAGGTATAATGTATATACTTGAAGGATTAGTAGAAGGACATTTCTTTCCTGATGTGATCACGGAACTTTCTGCTGTTCAAAAATACTCCATCCCTCCTGTGCAACTACTTCATTCTCTTCTAGAGCACATGCTACAGGTGAGACCTAAAGGCTTGATCGAATGCAGTATTATACCAGGGGGGTGGAATAAGGATGAAGATAATCTCATTTATAACTATACTGATGATATCTGTCTGAGTGAGACAATGTTCCTTTAACTAATACTTCATCAGAATATGCTGTCAGTATATTGTTGAAGGAATAAAATCTCAACGTACCATATAAGACAGAGTTTTTCATTCATATTGAGCAAATAAATATGATCTTTTTCATAGTGTCATTGAGGGCAATACTTTCATCATCTATACAGTTAACAATTTCTTGTAAATTACATGTTTGTGTCAGCTGAGACAATAGTATGTATTAGTATAGCCATTCTAAAACCAGAAGGAACACCCATGGATAAAAATGAAATGCTTGAGCATGCGCTCACTTTCACTATGAATTTGCTTAAATAAATTAAATAATCAGAAACCAAATTGTATTTTTCATAAGCCCTATTAATGTAGTAGCCATCTTATTGTTAAATGTTGTCTTCATGTGTCAATTTAAGAACAGTTACAGAAAGGAAGAATGAGCAGTGAGGCTGAATCTTTCCAGTACTTTGAGAAACAGCAGGATTTTTTATAATTTTGCATAAGTAAGCCATGGATATTGAGTTCCTTTAAACAAACAAACAAAAAATCTATTTGTTTGGGCAATGCTGAAGTCAGATGCATTTACTGACTTTTAAGTCAAATTAAAAAAAAATCTGCATGAAATGCAATATCAAGTCATTTAGTTGGCAACAATAGAAATCTGGGTCTCCCTCAATGGCATAAAGCTAATTGGTAGGAAACAGTTAGAACTGGAAAGTTTTATAAACTGGTCAGAAACAGGATTAAGCAAACGGTGCAACTTGCACTGTTTTGGTATTGTGGGTCTGCAGAATAAGTCTGACTTGCACACACAAGGGTTTGAATTGGTTGTTGCGGGCAAGGCAACAAGCAGGAGGGTGTATGTTAAAGCAACTTCATCATTCCCAATCCTGTAAGAAAGTGTAAATGAGTCTATATCAAGCTGAATTTTATCTTTCTAGAACATTTTGGGGCAAATTACCCTTTGCTTTTTTCCTTTTCTGTGCAAATTTAAATACTTTGCTTCTTACACTTCTCTCCTCTCCATTCTATATTAAACCAGCATTTGTCATCAGTGAATCTGGTCTGGGTTTGGGGTGAATAAGACTAGACACAGAAGCTCTGCACTATTAAATCTTTGGCCAATACAGAACCATTATTTATTTCTTATTTTTAAAACAGGGAAATATAGACACCATATTCTCTGCTAAATTTTTTCACATTTTGTATATTCTTCTTCAACTTGATCCTCCGTGGAAGTCTCATTGCATGCTAAGGTACTATCTGGAATTTCTTCAATGTCCTACTTGCAGGAGAGGAACATGGTCTTTGGTAGAGATGCTTGTGAGGTAAGAAGCTGTAGGAAAATGTTTTGGGGGATTTTAGAGGGTGAGTGGGTGGGGGGTGGGTTTTTTTTGGAGGGGTGGGCTGGGACTTCTCTCTCTAAAAGCTTAGCTAAGTGGAAACAATATCACACCTTTTAAAGAAAAAGTTTCCTTAGTTAAAAATTATTGAATTTACATATAAATGGGAGTCCTATTTATAGGGAAGTCACTTTTTCAATGTAATAAGTTCATTGTGAGTCCAGGTTTTCTATAACTAGAATAGCAATTATACATGGAAAAAAATCAGAACTTTTTTTATACATTTAAATCACTCTTAGCACACTGAAAATAGCTGTCACTATAGAGAAAGATGTTAAACTTCTTGTTTCTTCCCTTGGTTTGCATTTCTATATTAAATGTTCCAGGATAATTATTTGTATATTGTGTAGCTTTTGGCAATCTAGATCAATGTATGTACTACTGGGTATTGTTTTATTTACAGCAAAATAGATATACATTATAAATCTTAGGTCAAATGTGCAGTTTCATGTCAAGTTTAGATCTGAAGCTTGAAATTTGGTCCTAATTAATCACTATACAAACACAAGACTCAGGATAGCAAGCAGCCTTTTAGGTGATTGCTCTGTGCTGCCACCTAGGTTAAAAAAAAAAAACCTCCTTCCAGTTTCTATGGCTTCTGTGAACAGAAACTGATTAATTCCATCTCTGGAAAGAGGACCTGTACATCAGCACATTACTGTGATTATCTTCTCTAGTTTTACATTTAAGTACTTAGGAATAGCAATGTTGGCCAATGTAGAAATTCTAAAAGGTTTTTTTGTTTTGTTTTATATTTGCAGTTGTTTGGGAATATGGAATTATATATTTAAAGACTTACACACCCACACACACCCTGCACACACCCACACAAACTCCATTCACTTAGAGGTAAGATCACTAATAGGCACATTCCTCCATCACTAAAGCTCAATGAAATTATTTGTCTTAATAACCAGTCATCATTCTATCCAAATGCACACTGACTCCTTCCTTCCACAGCAAACTCCCTTATACTTCCTAACACATGGCCTGCCATAATACATATGCCCAGTTCCTCTGCATCTCAATCAAATGCATAAGCCATCCATCAAGGCTATAACTTGGCAGTATGGAAACCTCTTCTAGAGGTTTGTAGAGAAGACACGAAAGGCGTGTATTTATAGCTTGCTTACCTTCTTAGTGCACTGTGTGGAGAGCAACCAGGAGAGTGAATAGAAATGTAGGGGACAGAGGTAAGTGGGGTTTTATTGCAGATTCGAGGTGGGAAGGTTATGCATAGGTAGAGGCAGGCCTGGAGAGGGGAACTAAGTCACTTGAGTAAGCCATGAGAGTTTGAACTGCCAAGTGCTGGTGCCTTAGCTTTGTAGGCAGCTATTGGTTTCCTACTGCTCAGTCAGATAATTTAATAGTAACATTTCAAAGCTGATGTACCATACTTCTTAATTGTTGTTTTTGAAATACTGACTTGATAGCATTTACAGAACCTCACAAATGTAAAAACAAGGAGAGTCCTGTGGCACCTTAAAGACTAACAAATTTCTTCAGGCATTATGTCTTTAAGGTGCCATAGGACTCTCCTTGTTTTTGCTGTACACAGACTAACACCGCTACCCCTCTGGATAGCCTCACAAATGTGTTACTGAGATTTACTAAGGTGTCAGAATTGCTTCTTCCACTGATTAAGCCTCAAATTAACAACTGACTACAGATTTTTCTGATGCTTATTTTTCAGATCTTGCCTTTACTGTGAAAGTTTTTGTCATGCAGTCTTTGTCTCAGAAAATAAAAGTGAACAGAAGATGGTTTACAAAACATTACTCAAGTTTTTCTTTAATTTAGTGAAGGGTGAAGTACAAGCTTTAACCACAAGGTAAGTTTTATAAGAGAATACTTTACTTTCTGCTCTTTCTGTTTAAAAATTCAAACCTGTTTCTCAAACCACAGTGGAGTTGTACCTGGTCTTTACTGTGCTAACTGTCATTAAAATGGGTTGCAGTCTTCAGAAATTTGCAAGTGGCATTTAGCCTTAAAGTTGCTAAATATTTGCTCTCAAACGTCTCATTTCTCTGCCTCTTTATAACTAGCTTTCATTATTTTAAAAAGAATACTCTGCTTGGAGGTTAGTATCGAGTCTTCTAACTTTTTTACATCTTATTTTCTCACTGTTATGTATGTGAGTAGATGTTTAATTTTGTTTCATAGAGATGAGGTTTTAGGTTTGGAATTCTTGGATCTTTTTTCATTGTCTAGCATAGCAGTTCCCAAACTGTGGTACACATACCACCTACATGTCCACCAACTAATTAAGACTGCTAAATTGGGTCCAGCTCCACCAATATCTCTGTGCTGCTGTGAAGCCCCTAGTGGCACTTGGCCATGCAGGGGCAGAACGTAGCAAACCCTAGCACCCAGAGCAATCCATTCATTATGCCCCTCTCCCCTGTCCCGGACACACAGCAGCTGGCCAAGAGCCACTCTGGCACAGACCCTGGCCCCAAGCAGCGCAGCGGCTGCTCCACCTCCCAGCCCTACCCTGTCCCACGTGGGCCCAGTGCTCTGACTAGGAGCTGCTTCGGCCCCAACCAGTGCAGCAGCTTCCCCGACCTCGCAAGATTTCACCAGATATTCACCGACATTGCTCTGTCAAGTAAGGACATCCCTATTAGAGCTATACCAAACATCTCAGATGGGGTACGTTTATAAATGCATTTATTAATATTTTGCAAGACTACAGCTTTTTATACGCATAGCTATGCTATTGATACTATGTGTTTTAACAATACTTAGGTTTTAAGACTGTTTTCATACATAGTCTGTTTATTAAAAATTGGTGGTGGTGTGCAACGTGGCAGAGTTTGGGAACCGCTAGTCTAGCAAGTTGTTATTTGAAAGATCTTAAACATAAAACTTTTTTATTCTCTAAGCTCTTATATTATTTCTCATCTTCCAAATAAATGTAATTGAATAGATGTTTGTATGATAGCCTTACAAAGTAAAAATTTTCCTTTTTTCCCCAACTATACTTATATTTATATACTATTAACACAACATTTGGGTTCCTTCAGTTTTGCTGTCACAGCCATCATTATTTTACATATATTATTCATCAAAAATAGTGTATGATCGTTCTGTGCTTAAAAATTATGAAATCTTTGTGTGTTTTGACAGGAGACGTTATCTGTCTAGTAACTATAGTAATCAAAATGGCATAAAGCTTTAGGTTTTGTTCACTTTCTCTTGTATAGATTATGTGAAGGGGCCAATTCCCAGCTTCCGCGAGTCATGCCAGAGACAGTTCTTCAGAAGACTTTTTGGTTGGGAAACGAAACCTCTGTGCTTTTTACCAAACAGATAAATATTCTAGTAGATTGGGTCATACGTTCCCATAGAGAAAAGTACAAAACCAATGATGTGAGTATGAGTCATTTTCTATAAAATAATGAAGGCCAGTGTAATTTTTTTTAAAGGCATTTATTTCTTCACTCCTTTCCGAGAAATACATTCAGATATCAAAGCTGCTTGTTACATGTGCCTTTTGTTGTGAAGCATGCTGACTTTTGCTCCACAAAAGGAAATTAACTGTTCTGTAAGGTGCTTATCTACTGATCTATAAAGAAAAAATGTAATAGTCATGAGTGGTTTGCTGGTTGCAGTCAGATGTTCGTATGCCTTTACCAGCAGGTGTTTCTGCAGTCACTAAGAACATAAGGTTAGGACACCTTATCAAATAAATTGTAACCAGTGAGGTAATATCTTATCTTACAATGAGAATTGGTTCTTTTTAGAAAAAAAAAGGTCTAAATGATTAAACTAGTGAAACAAATGGGTTTTTGTTGTTTCATACACCTTTTCTAAACTTGAAACTTTTTCTGTGAACTCACTAGTTTTCTTACCAACCCCCTTCCTGTGGTGCCTTCTCTAGTTCCTTTCATTCAGACAGAATGGAAGACAACATGACTGCTGTTCCATGGCATGCTGGCCAGCAGGATACTGATCTGAACAGAAACTGACTGTGCTGTACACCGCCCTTCCCTTCCTAAAGACTTTCTGAAGTGTTCGACTATTTGATGCCCATACAGAAGTACAAGTTAGCCTCCATTCTTAGTAGTCTTTAAAAATTATTGTGAAAGTATAAAATAAATAGGTGACACCTTTTCAACATTATAAAAAACCTACAAAAATGAAGCATGGTAGAAAGAAAAACATTTCCATTATACTATCTGCTTCTTCCTTACAGTATGAAGCAAGCAGAGAGGTTTAAATATATTGAAAGCTTTGCTTAGTTTACTTCAATTCTAACTAATCTACTTAACATTTTTGAGAGATGGCAAAACATGCCATGGAGAAATAAAGTATTGTCCTTTATCCTGGTCAAGATATATACATGTACATGTTTTTTTCAAGTGCCTAGATTTAGGCTTCTAAATCCATATTTACCCTTTTAAACAAGTGGCCTGATGTTTTGGTTTGTTTTTTTCAAAGGTATTGAGCACCAACCAAACAAATATCCAGGTGATTTCAGTAGGAATTCAACATCTCTTGAAAATCAAACCATTCATTTATGTTCTTAATTATAAATTCTGGAGCCTAAATGTAGTCACCCATTTTCTTTTTTTAATTTTGATCTTTCTTCTTTTCAAATGTTCCAACTTTTTAAACCATACAATGCTGCAAATTCTATTATTCTTTCCATAAGTACGATATTCACTTGTAGACAAATAGACTACAGTATAAGAGCTATTGATTTAAAAAGAATCAGAAAACTTTGACTAACTGTAGCATTAAATATTTACAGAAGTCTTCAGTAGACTTAAACCTGAAGTAGAAGTTCATCAGGGTCCACATTTCTGTTCAAGTTTCATTTTATATACTCAGATCTATATACATCCCAGCAGGTGTAAAATCTGGCCTTTAAAAAGGAGACATATTATATAATTTTCTGACAAACTACAGGGTTGTGGTGTTTAGATTTTTTTTCTTTTTAAATAGCCCTTATTCCTTAGTTATTCATTTAATTTCTTTGCCTCACATTTTTAACAAAAATAAGATCTAGAAAAATTTGGTTAGTAATCTTGTGTGAATAACTTGCTTCCTGACATATGCAAAGTTCACTATTATCCCTTTCTGTGTTTTCCATTTTGAGCTATTGTCTGCAAAATATGGGTACCAAACTTTATCCAGACATTCAGTTTTAAATCCCTTAAAATAGGTGAAAAGATCAATTCCAAAGGAATTCCCACAAGAACAAATCCTCCTCATTAGTACATTGCTACCTAGTTGTGCCTTTTTTCAATTACTTTGTTTTAGAAATAGAGGGAAAATTGGATTATTTCTGTAGCACTGAGTTGAGCAAATAAGGGACAGAATTCCCCTTCTTTACATAAACTTGTAAGTGTGGGCACAGGATTGGTCATTTTTGTTTTTGAAGTGTTTTTGCTTGAGGTAGCTATTCTATTGGTGTATTAGCAATACTATCTACAGCCATTTAGAAATTTGTGTTATGGAATTACCTGGGTAATCCTATTGTTGGTAATACAGAGAAATTAAATGCCTGACAATGGCAACATGAACAGATGACTGAAGTATTCCACCTTACTGATAGCCAGAGAAACTGGAGAGATGCATGCCGTACATCTAAGTGGTATGCTGTGCTTCTCACTGATTGCTGATTAAAACATTGTGGGGAACAGAAATGGCAAAAATAATTTCATTATGATTATCCTGAATGAATTTTAGGTGAAGCTAACAAATCCTGATCTAAGTGATAAAAGTTGAGGTGATGCTTATTTAAGTTATCTAGAATCTGTTGAAAAAGTTTGTATCTGTTTTATGTGATACAAAGATATTGCAACAAATTAAGAACAGGGAGGAGGGACACTACAAAAGGCAAGTCAGAGATAACTGGTAGGTTAAGTGAGGACATTTATGCTGAAATTCAAATAAGAAAACTATTTCAGACTTAGTGATTTCCTCAGTTGGATGCTTCGTGTGTACTTGGCCTTTCTGGTCAAAGAGATATTGTAGGTGGGAGGGGTGTGAGCACTACCTCTGCTGGAGCTGTGCCTTAAGCCAACACCTATTATTGGTAACCTGTAGTAGCAACAAGGAAAAAAAAATGTTCGCAGGGGAGCGGGGGGTACAGGACTATCAAATAGGCATTGTATTTCTAGATGGTAGGGTGGAGGATGCAGAGTAATTTTATTTTTAAAAACTACTAAATATTTAGTCTAGAAAAACAAGAAATGCTAGGCCGGCTCCTACTAATTGTGTCTTCTATCGCCAGGAATGTGACTCACGGTGTTTTAGATTCCTTACGAGACACCATCATTAAAACCAAAGAAATCACAAGTATTAACCATGGCTATTTTATTTTTGAAGACTGGAAAAGAAAACATTAACCAAACAGCGCAAATGATACACTCTGGTTATTTCTGTTGCACGCTCTTCAGTATCTCTCTCTGTGGAGACCTTTAAACTAGAGATTACACCCTTGAGAATAGGGGGAGGCAGAGAGGGTAGTGGGTGTTCTTCACTGGTTATGGTTAAAACCAAGTGTACTGTTTCCCAAAATTGTGGTGAGTCCAGTCCTAAGACCTTATTACACACCTAAGTGAATAAATAACAGGTGAGAGCTGTGTGGTGGCTGTTAATAACCAGCCAGTTTACAGATATGTGAAGTAAGCAATCATAATTAAACCCTATGAAATCAAAGAAAGAAAATACTTGTGGGTTACTTAGAAAAAGCCATTTAAGGAACTGTCTTATGATAGGCCAATTAATGGAATATTAAGAATTCTAAATCCAGTTCAGTCCCACTAGATTTTTGTTAACAATGTTAACAGAAATTCAAAATTTCACCCCCCCCACACACCCAGTCATATTCAGCACAAATGATTTTGTCATTTATGGATTACATTTAAACTGAAATGGATTTTTTTTTTTTTTTTTTTTTTTGGTAGATGGATTTGTAAAGGGAACACATTTTTCCCGCCACAGTTAACTGGCTCCAAGCAGTTTGTTATACTACTGAGTGTTAAAGAACAGCATGCTTACAGGCATGCCAAATGTGAGGTGGTTGTTTTAAAGAAACAGGAATGCCTGGGCAAAATCTCTTTCCAGTAAAAATTCACTATTTAAGTTTCTCAGTTGAATCCATGTAGTGAGAAGGGAAAGAAGCCAAACCACTCGCATACAATCCTCCGTTAGCAGAGTTAACCTGCTAGCTGAGGCTTCTAATAATTTTTACATATTCACAGAATAGAAATCCCTCCTATTCCTATATTAAAATGGAGCCAGAAACATTACAGACATTAAAAAGCCAGAAACATTAGAATGGAGCTAGAAACTTACCAGATTCTGGGGTAGCTAGTGAAAACAGTTCACTAATTTGTAAAAAAAAAAAAAAAAAAAAAAAACTGTTACAAGTGTAAAAATGTTTAGGAAACAGAGTAGAGTTGTAAAATAGCATATAGATTATTTTAATGCTTCGGTTTGACATTTTCTATTATGGTTAATAAACAGGAGCTGTATAGTGGCATAGTGATTGTTGCCACACATGATAACAACTTCCATATTTAATATGGAAGTTAACTAAGACCTTTTCTAATACACATACTTTTTCATTGGAGTATATATATATATATATCACTATGAGGATCCAGTTTTCACTTGCTCTTTTTGGCAATTTTAATTTAAAATAATTCCCTGCATTTTCATAGACATTACTTTTAGTGGGTTATGATGTCTCTTTCTTTATTTGTAGCATTGAGGCATTCTCTTTAAATCAAAGGTGCTTAGTTTATGCAAATGTTGTTTTATCACGTCAGCCAACTGAATGTAAGCCAGTCCTGCCAGCTGACATCATAGCAGTAAATTTCATTGTCAGGAATCTGAGAATATAGTAGGCTTTCCTTGGCAGTGGACAGAGGTGAGATACTTAATTGTGGAGGAGTTGTAGCTGCAATTTGTGCATCTGCCAAATTGCTCTGCAGCTCTTTGCTATCCATTTTGTAGAACACCATTAACATATGCTCTATGAGCAGGTTGCTGGAACAGTGCCGAAGGAGGCTCCACATGCTCCATGCTCTAGATTAAAACCCTGGAGTGAGGGGAAATCAGCACCTTTCCCACTGCCCTAACTGGCCTATGGTTGCTAGAGACTCGAAGGAGAGCTGGGAGAAGCCACTTGGTATCCCTTATCAGCAAGTGTCTCCCTCCTTCACTGCTGTGGCTGTCCCCTTTCACTACTGGCCCCATCAATTTAGGCAGGCAAATGGCATTTTGCTCTATAAGCAGCTGTTATCTCCTCTCATCTCACGTTTCAAGATATTTGCAACTTTTACCAGAAATTAAAATCAAGGACCAGGTAGGACGGAGTGGTGGTTGAGGAACAGGAAAGAAATCAGATTATGGCTCTATTCCTAGTTATACCCCCAACTGCTTATGTGACCTTGGACAAATCACTTAATCTTTATGTAGTAATTTTGCTTATCTCAGTGGTCCCCACGCTTATGTGGCACATGATAGGGCCCAGGCCAGCCCCCATGTGGGGCAGGGATGGAGCACCATGTTCCAGCCCTCTTCTGCCTCCAGGCCCAGGCCAGCCCCCTTGTGGGGGTGGGAAAGAAGCACCACACTTCCAGACTGGCTCTGCCCCGAGGCCCAGCTCCACTCCACCCCCAGACCAGCTCTGCCCTCATTCCTTCATTCCCCCAGACCGGCTCTGCCTTTAGCTACATCTCCTCCCCCGTTCCCAGTTCCATCCCTAGGCTCTACTTTCAGCTCAGGCTCCTATGCAGTAATGGAGAGGGGCCATGAACAGATTCCATTTGATGGGGGGGGGGGCGCGTAGGGGTGAACCTGGAAAGGTTGTGCACCACTGGTTTATCTGGTGTGTTAATCCTACTAATTTATGTCACAAAGTTGTTTACAGGATTAATTCATTCTCACTTGCACTTTAAATTCCTATGATACAAGATGATTGAGAAGTACAAATTCCTAAAGTGGGATTATTTTTAAAAGTACATTATAACAAAATATTTAAATTCTCTTCATCTCTCTTGTTTTTTATTCCTGAATCTTTTAAATATTTACTTATGTAATAAAATATGAATATTGAGCTGGAAAAAGTGTGATACTTGTTCACCCTTCTCCTTCCCAATTTTCTCAATTCTATCTTCCTCACTCTTATTTAAAAATAATAATAATAATTATAAGTTTTTCTTCATTTTATTGTGTTTTGAATGGAGCATTAAATAGAAAAGTGTTTTAAATGGGCAAGGAAGGCTGTTGTCCTGTGTATTAGATACAGACAGTGTGTTTGTGTGTATTCTAGAACTGGATTTCAGATACCTTAAGTCTGATATATCTTATTGCCTCTATTTTTTTTATAAGTCTCCATCTTTTTATGAAAATCTTACTTTCTCAATCACGGGTGTTTTGAAGTTCTATTAAGAGAATCCTTTAAATATTAATTTGATCCTTAACCAGATTTTGATATCAGAGGAATATGAGGCATGAACTGATGTGATTAATATACTAACATATTAAATGGTTCTACTCTGTAATTTTGTTGCACACATGAACATAACTTTTCAAGTTGAAAGCATGAGAGAGAACTACCTAAAGGAGACTGAACGGTACTATTTTGTTCGGTATGTTTTCTTGCACCAGATCTCACATATGATAGATGTAATACATGTACTACAATGCAAGATTTAATATGTAACATATGGACTAAGCTTCAGTCCAGAGATAAACACTATTTCTGACTGCTGTGGATTGATGAGGGTGAGATGGAAACTTGGGAATCTCTACATCAGTGAAAAGGTAGTAGGTCCTCACAAGGCACAATCCTTGCTGAGCAGCACATTCTAGAGCTGTAAAAATATTAGATATACCTTTTAAATAGCTGAAGCATATTCATTTCCTCATGCCTGATCCGCTAGCAGGATGGAGGAAAGAGATCTGGTCTGCATCCCAATCTCTGTTCCTCCCAGACATGCCCCACTGGGCAGGTTAGAATTGTTGGCAGTACTAGATAGTTCTCCATTCCAAAATGCTAGTTGACAAACGTTGCCTGTCTCCTGCACTTGCATCCTGAAGAGCAAAGGACCTCCTTACCTGCCTCTAGCAAACCTGTATCTGCTTATTCATAATTTGGCCTTTAAACTTGTATTTGATTGTATCTGGAAAAAAAAGTAATGGACAATAAGGGAGAAAGATTTTAATAAAAGTAAATATGCAGTTTAATTAAAGTAAATGCACAACTTGAACTCATGCATTTAAACCCAATGTTAACACAACTCCTTTTGTGTATGACTTTTGTGTAAGTTAACTGCTTAAAATGTTTGGTTTTTAAATACTGTAAAACACTTTTCTCAGTGTTCAATTGACTTGTAATTAACAGCCTGTTAATCATATTCCTCTACCTGCAAGAGTTAGCATTGAAGCTGGAGAAAGTTAAATCTTAGAGAGTTAAGTATCAGTGAAGTAGAATTCTTTGTTGTGATCAACACATTCTCTTTTTCATTTGTATTTCATAATACTCTTCTACAAAGACTGCATATTCTGTTTTAGGTCTTCAAAGGTGAAGTAGCTGTTCTGTTAACTGGAATTCTTGGAACTATAGTAGAATACTGGATTCTTTCAGGCTTCATAATGGACAGAAATGTGTTGAATCAAGTGGGCGATGATCTGGCAAATTACATTGCCATTTCATGTGATGGTGAGTGTCTGGGATACCTTTTATATATATTTTTAATGTTAGTCTCAGTTACTAAAATCCTAATTTAAGTTTCCTGTTAAACTATTTTGCTTTCAATTATGCCTGTGCAACCTCACTGCATGGATGGAGATATATATAATGTAGAGGTGTGTATGTATATATATGGAGGGGGGTGTATATATATAGAGAGAGAGAGGTATAGATATATAAAATAAACATTTAAAGGGCAGTTTTTAACTCTTGTGTCCGACTAGTGCAAGGGCCAAGATTTAACAGGCTTTCCTGCCAGACACATTCTTTTTCCAAGTGCTTGCTCAAATTGAGTCCATGTTCATGTCTACTGGGGATTTTGCCTTTGGGGTTTCCATAGGTCTAGCTCTGGAGCCCTCTCCAGCCCCACACTTATGTGCCAGTGTATAAGGTGTTGCCAGTCCGGCACCCTCTCAATTCCTTCATTCTGCCTGTGACAATTATTGAAACTCCCTCTCTTTCTTGCAGTTGTAAGTGCTTTGTAGTTGTCTTGTCGATGTAAATGAGTTTTTTATATATAGTTAAGTTAGAAAATTAGATATTAGTGGCCCTACTAGGGAGACTCATCTTGGGACAGAATATGCCCTGCTCCCCAGACTTCAAGCTGTGCTCTGTCTGCCACAAGCCCTTCCTGCTCAACAATTCCCACCATAAAGTGTTTAGAGGAGACTCACAGAAAGGATAGTGTAAGAGCTTCGGGCAACAGGCCAAGGAGAATGGGGATAAGCACTTGAAAGCCCTGTTGATGAAGCTGGCACTTAGACAAGCCTCAGAACCATCTTGCTCTGACTTGGTGCTGAGTGTGTTGGCATCGGTGAAAAGCGCACCACCAGCACCAGGCTCTTCTCAGCACCGTTCAACTTCGCCCATACCAAAGAAACAGCACAGAGACAGAGGTGGTTTCCCCGCCATACCCAAGAAGGACAAGAAAGCAGTGTGGGGCAAAGGCCCTGGTCACCAGCGTGGCATCATTCCTGGGAAACCTGACACTGTTCCCTGGTTCTACACTGTAGCCAGGTGGAAGCACTGTCTGCTCCACTTTAGTCCCTGAGGAGAGATCGATCCTCCTTGGACTTGGAAAGAGAGCCTAGCCCTAACTCTGAGAGCATCAACCATTGGAAGCACAAGTTTTTGGTGAGGGGTCCATGGGGCCAGGGTGGACCCAGGGACCATGGAGGATTCTTTGTGGGATTTCCATGGTACCAGGATCCTAATAAGACCAGTTATGTGAGAAGCAGTGTGCAGTACCAACTGCCATGGTACAGGGTCAACATTTGGCTTCTGAACTCAGCACTGGATTAGAAGACCCACTGACAGGTGCAACCCCCCTACGTGAGGAGGAAATGCCACCCCTCCCTTGATGCTGCCATTATCCTCATTGTCTCTGGATGAGGCAGTTGTTGGGCTAGGCCCCTCTGGACCTTTCTTGCCCACCAGGAACTCCTTAAAAAAGAGTTGCCTCCAATTTGGGCCTAGAAGCTAAAGAGCTTACAGAGCCCATGGAGCTCTTCAGTGTGCTGGTTGCTGTGGCACTGGCCAGGGTCACATTATCAGTGCCCAAAGGGTTACTGAAAGCAGACAAGGAGGATTTCTCAACTCATGTCCAGCAGATTCTAACAGGCAACAGACAGCCTCCAGCAGAGTGACTTATCTCACCAAATGGAAGAGAATCTCCTATTGGGCTTTGAACCGGTATCTCTGTCCTTATCACTTTTCAGTTCAGTCATTATTGGATTACTCGTATCTTAAACATCAAAGTCTAACTCTCTTAACATTAAAGGTTCACCTGTTGGCCATTTTGTCCTTCACCCTCCGTTCCAAGATAGATCAGTCTTTTCCCATGACATGGCAATCAAGTCCCTAAAAAGCTTGGAGAGACTTTACCCTCAAGTCAAGGATCCTATACCTTTTTGGGACCTAGTTCTGTCAAGACTCATGTGGTCTCCAAGATCAGAGCACTCCCTTTGTAACCACCATACACAGTATTTTTAAAAGATGAGGTCCAGCTGCAACCCCCCCCAACCTAGGAAGTGTCACAGTTTCACGACAACCAGCACATATTCCTCTTGGTGTACTTCCCAAAACCATACAGATCTAGTGAGGAACATAAGTTGTACACCCTGACTATTTGATGAGCCTTGGCCTTGTACACTGAAAGGACTAAACCCTTCTGCAGGTCGACACAGATATTCATTGCAATAGTGGAAAGGATGAAAGACCACCTGGTCTCCCAAAGGACTTCTTCATGGATAACCGGTTGTATCAAGTTCTGCTATGAACAGGCAAAGGTACCTCCACCAGCAATTGTTAGAGCCCACTCTACCAGGGCTCAAGCCTCCATGGTAGCCTTCCGGTGCCAATCCAAGTCAATTGCAGAGCCACTACTGGTCCTCGGGCCATACCTTCACATCCCATTACGCCATCACTCAGCAGGCCCTGCCATGAACTTGAAAAGACAGCCAACAGCATCACCCTAACTAGATCAACATAAGCCTTACACTTCTTGTGGAGGTGGAGTTACTTCAGTGCAGTAGAGTACATACTCGTATCAGCGAGATAAAGGCTGTAGTAGACACTGACATAATTGGGTTGACATAAGCCACCTCGTGTTGATCTAACGTGGAATGTAGACCAGCTCTCAAAGTCTGAAAGATTTATTGGGGTCTTATCACAATCCATAGCTAGAGACATCTCTGCTTTGTCATATTATTCCTTCACTTCTTAAGACTCAGTAAACTGGGCCCTCCTCACTGACCAAGGATTTTTCAACAAATCTGAAAATCATCTTGAATTCTGATGTCCAAGTAACCTTGATGGAAAAGTGCCAGTGTCCCTTACATCAGTTATTGAGTCACTGGACAAGGAATCAAATGTCATTTTGGAATAGCATTTCTCCAAAAAGCAAGATCTGGGGTATTGTGGGGAGATATCCCTATAATGCCCCTCAAATTACATATTAAGTATTAAGAACACCATTTCACAAACTGGCCTGCAAACATGATCCAACAGGGATCTTCAATGGGGAAAGCAAATTAAAATTGGAAAAAATCTAAGGAATCATACCCACCTTCCATAAATTTTTACTTACCAAAAATTGCAATGAATGGACTCCCTTTGTATGTTTCCCTTCACTTAGAACACCAGAGAGAAGTCTGGTCCAACTTCTCCTTCTAGTCCTAACAGCTAGCATGACTACAACAGGACCTGTCTCTGTATAGAAATACAGCTAGGAAACAGATTCCTTTAGACACCTTGCTCTGGTCGTCATCAGCCAAATGAGTAGATGCAGGAGATGGTGCTGCCCTGATACTTTATGGAACTTCAGGTGGTTCTTTGAGTGCTTTATTCATATATGTTCTTCTAGGTGCATGCAAGCCAACAAAGCACTCAAAGCAAAGGTCAGATTCTTTTGGCCAGCAAAACAAACAAGTCTTGTGGTACTTTCTAAAGATTAACAAATTTATTTATCACATGAGCTTTGGTGGGAGAGATCCCACTTTGTCAAAACACCTGTTCCCTGGGTATTTTTGTGCCTCTGTGTGAGGGCATAAAGGGTGGGGTGACCCACAACGATCTCTGTCTCTTTGTAGTGCTCGGGGCTAGCAGTATAAATTTGCAGTACCCTTGTCTCGCTCACCCTGCAGCATATTTCTTGTTGCGTAAACAACTGAAAATAGGTAGGTAGGTAGTGTTAGGAAATGTTATCAAGAAATTAATTTCTTGCTTTTGCAAGAAACTTGATGCTTTATTATGCCTGTGAGTTACTCCTGGTACGGGGATCAGTCATGACTGAACACAAAAGCATAATGGGCATATCGGGTGCTTATTTGGTCTGGCTCAAGGACACAGAGAGATGTGTCATTTGTAAGTCTTTTAAATGAGACTCCCTAGCTCTCTGGGTTCTCTTAAGAAAATATTTCCATTGGAGAAATCAATGCATCCCTTCTTAAATACTGGGATGACTTGAGGCAGAAACTGCTCAACACTCACGTAAAAGTTCTCCGGCTTGCTCCTTTACCTTTAGGGCTAAAGTTCCTGCTTCCAAAGATCTGTTGTCCCTTAGCATGAGTGACAGGGAAGAAAGACCACAGGGAGAAGAGACATAGGTCTCCTTCACCAGGCTCATCCTCAAAGAATCACAAATCCTTTCCAAACTCTGAGGTCTCTTTGGCAACCAATCGCTGTTCTTTAGGAGCAGCTTTTATGGGGTCACATAAATAGCCTGGTTCCGACCACTCAAAGGAATTGCCTATTGCTCCAAGATTTACTGAAAGGGTCCATGGTCTGCTCTTTTAAAATTTTTGGATACAAATTATCTGGACCTCTTGATTTCAAAATGTCTATCTTCAATAGCTGCTATTTAGCATCCTTTTAGAGATACTAATGGGATGGAAAGTGTGAGCATCATTTGATGAGACTACTATATCAACTGTTTTTCTCCAAATACAGAAAAAATATTTACTGAACACTTCAGCCATGTTTTGCCTTATTGATAATTCTACCAGTTCTATTTAGTAATAGACAAATACTATTGTCATGATTCTTTTTGTTCCTAATATATATATTTTTAAATTCTTATTTTCCTTAACTCTGCTTGACATAGATTTCTTCTTGTCCCCCTTTGCTTTCCTTACCATTTTTCTACAACACATACTCCACAGCGGGGTCATTAGTTGTCACTGGGGCCAATGAGAGGTCAAGACAAAGCCAACCAAAAGTAACACCAAAAAAGAGAGAACCCCCAAAAATTAGATTTGGACTAAGAATTATTCCACAAGAGATCTCTAAATGAGAATTGCTAACTACTAAGCACTCCTCTGATGGTTAGAAACCTTTTTTGAATTTCAAGCCTGCATTTATGGGTAGATAGTGTGTCCATTTGATCTTATGCCAATATTTACCCTTAATTTAAATTAACTCCTCTTCCTCCCTGGTGTTTATCCCTCTGATATATTTATAGACAGCAATCATATCTCCTCCCAGTATTTGATCAGATAGACTAAAAAAGGCCAAGCTTCTTAAGTCTCCTCTTGTAAGGTAGGGTCTCCATTTCTCTGATTTTCCTAGTAGCCCTTATTTGCACTTGTTCCAGTTTTAATTCATCTTTCTTAAGCAAGGTAGACCAGAATAGTGCAGTATTCTTCTGCATGCTCAAGTTTAAGATAGAACTCTGACCTCCATAATTCCATATTGAGATCCAGACAACCAGTATGCTGATCTCTACCTTCAGAGCACTTTCATGTAGTGATTCACCCTGCCCATAGATGTTTATTTGAGGTTTCAAATGAGCAGTTCCCACCAACAGTACAAGGTGCTATCATTCAGCCTATTGGCAGCATTGTGGATGTTCATGAAATGCCTGGTCATAATGCTGTGAGTACTGGCAGTTTACTTCAGAAAATAAGGAGTCTGTATTTGGCCAGCAGGCTCAATCATGGAAGAGCATATCAACAAGTAATGGACTCCACTCAAAGGACTCTACATCTTTTAGCGTCTGTAGGTTTGAAACTAAACAGAAAAAAAAGTCCATACTGACTCTAGCCAAAGATCAATAGATAGAAGCAAATCTGTACTTAATGTGGATGATGGCTTATCTACCACAAGAGAGATTTTAAACTGTTAAAACGATCAACCCCCACTGCAAGTTCACCCAGAACTTGTCTCAGGGTGTTAGGGCACATGGCCTTC
Organism: Pelusios castaneus; assembly: GCA_007922175.1. Lineage (NCBI taxonomy): Eukaryota > Metazoa > Chordata > Testudines > Pelomedusidae > Pelusios > Pelusios castaneus. The sequence continues at coordinate 10,060,126 of ML685830.1, forward strand.
TGTTGCTTTAACCAAACACACATTGTATACAAATTTAGAATCTAATTATTAATTTGGAGGAAATAGAGTTTTAGATTCCTTAATATGGAAAGTGAAATTTGTAAAAACAGAATGAAAGATTGGTTATAAACACTGTAGAGCATGTTTGTAGTTACGGAGGTTAGAAGAGTCTAACATCTCCACTTTTGTTAAAATCATTGAGTGTTTTTGATATTTAGTACCTTTAACATATGTGTTAGCATTATAACAGCATAACATTCATCCAGATTTGCTACTGCATCATGGTGCTTTTGTTATATGGGTTCTTGGCTAATGTTTCATGCTTTTTTATGTAGCTGATATTTATATTGTTCCAGCTGAAATTTTGAAGGTGATCCACCAGTGTAACAACTTTGAATACTTTCCAAAAATCTGAGGATAACTTTTATACAGATTACATCCAGAGAGAATCTATTATTTAAAAAAATTATTGATTTAATGTTTTCAGTGGATTCACTTTTTAAAATCTGATGAGCAATATCACAAGAACTATGCTTGTTAGTTGCTGGATTATATGTTTTCTGTAAGTTGACAGTTTTAATAATTTAATTTGTGAATCAGCAGTAGTTAGACAGAAATCCAGCAAGGACATGAATGATGATGTTACCTTCACCTACACGGCTCATGTATTATAGCTCTTATTTATTTGTTCATTTGTTTTAATTTTTTTCCCCCACCTAGACTTTTCAGCACAAGAATTAAATAAGTTCATTTGTTCCATATCATCTTTCTGGCTTCAAATGTTTGTTGCAGAGGCAGTCTTCAAAAATTTATGTTTACAGAGGAACATTACTATTTCTGCCGAACCTCTTTCTCTTCACAAAATAGTAAGTAACATTTATACTGCTTGATAGTGAACTAAATTTTGGAATGTTATGTGACTAACAGACTAACGAGATGGAATCCTGGAAACAAATAATTCTTATTTGCCTTCTTCTTGACCTAGACCACAGTCAGAGGACATATGCATTCTCTCTGTGGCATTCCATTCCTGGAGAATTCAAAGCAATTAAATTTAAAATAATATTAGGGTTAGGTTTATCTTGCCACAGATCTGAGTGCATAGTTCAGCTATGAATATGATTTTTTTTTCTTACCAATTCTGAATGACAACTGTCTTGTTAGTGTTGCAGCCTAAACCATCAGATAAAGACAACAGAGTCCTACCCCTTTGGAATTTGACCCCATCAGATAAAGTAACACATGCAAATAAGCTTTTTTTTTCCATTGCAATATTAAATTCCAAGTGTAGGAAAAAGACCAGTTTGTGCAATAGTCAATACTGAAAAGGGCTTTTTTTAAGGTTATACACTGTATTATTCCCAGATCCTACCTGGTTTCATAATTCAGGCCAGCAGTGTTTCCTCTATATTTTCCCCTGTTAAAATTCCAGCTTCTGCTTCTGTCAAAGTTGCTACCCTCATATCAAAATTTCTTGTGCTTGGCTAGGGAATGTCAACAATGTCTTCAAATGATATGTTGCAGGCAGGACAAGGACAAGGGCAAGACAGGGACAGGAGGAGAGAGTGGAGCTCAGCTATGCTTGATCCTTCCCTGATGTAAGTTACAGCTGCCTTTCTGAAGCCGTAACTTGCATTGGGGTTGGTCTGCACTGAGTATGAAGCCATAACAGTATGGTCCTCTATTAAAACAGAGAATCAAGGCCTAAAACCCTAATTTTTTGAGGTGAATTCAAAGTCAGATAGCTTCGTAAATCTTCTATACAGAACAGTTGCCTTCAGTTTACATAGAAGAATTTTAGATAAAGACTGGCATTTTTTTTATGCATTGCTCTCCGTAAATAGTCTTGAAGCAAAGTACTCGAAAAGACATTTGTAAGCTAACAAAACAAGCCAAGAAATTAGCATGCAAGCTAGCTTTAACGTGTAACTAACACATACACAATAGAAAACTAATGTTTATATATGATAGTGAGCATTATTGATGCTTTCACATGACAATTAATTGCACAATTAAGTAAATGGAAATTTTTTTTTCAGTGCATAAAGCAAATTCTCATCCCTTTTGTAAATTCTTTTTAGCCTCATGGAGATATTAATTTCTGGCCTAATTTTGCCATTTGTACTCCTGTTTAGTATCTTACTGCCCAAGAAGCCCCACTTCAGCAATATGAGCATCCTTAAACTTTTTTAAAGTAATAGGTGTAGTAATGCTATGTTAGGAGACAGTTTTAAGTAGAGTTAATGCAGCAAAAGATGAAGAGGGAAGAAACTGTAATTTCTAATTACCAGTTAAGAAGTAATACTGCCTTTTCCGTAAACACAGTAATAAAAATAACAGACATATTACTTTTGCAACAGCTTTGTTCCTATTTGCCTGCTTTAGGAGAAGTAGGTATGTGTGAGACTGGGAAACTGCAGAAAGTAAAGAAAAAGAAAATAGGGCAATGGCCTTGCTCTGTGTCTCAAAGGGCATTACTGATGCTAAATGGTGATAAGCAGAACCAAGCCAAACTGCTGCCTGATCTACCGTAAGTAATACCTATAACATCACCAGTTTTATTCTGCTTTGGGGGACAGCTTCTGACCTGACACATTTCTTGAACTTTATGTGACCTGTGTTGTTGTCTGCAAATTACTGTAACTGACAGAAAGCTCCATTTTAAACCTGTAACATATCTGAGTAGTTTTTTCCCCCCTCTCTCGGTATATACGTATATCGATGCATGGTTATTTCCCCAGAGAAATGTTTTACGATAATAGTGGGGAAACGTAACTATTCACTGAATTACTTCTTTAAAAAAAAAAAAAGTTTGATCCCTGTATAATTACTGCTTTTAACAAGTGTGTACTTTACCAAATGTTTTTTAAAATACAATTAAGATTAAATGTCAGAAAGACACTTCATACATACAATTTGTCAGAGTTGAAGCATATACATGCTATAATAACATTAAATATATACACGTGTTTAGTAACTTTTACAGAAAGACTAGTCTAATAAAAATATATGTCGTTGCTTGATTTTCTTTTAGTGAACTGATCTTCAGTAAATTCCCTCCATTATCAAAGAAGTTAAGAATGAAAGTAGGAGTTGAGGTAACTCATACCAAAGAGAATCGCCACCCATTGAATGAAGAGATGCACTTTTACAAGACAAATATTAAAGGTATTCTATATATCTGATTTATGCTAAAAAAAATTAAATTACATCTTTACAATCAGTACTTTCATGGTTAGCACACTTGCCCTGATGAATTCTGAGTTCAAGTGATGGCCCCTGGCCAAGAAATACTTCGTTGTATATCATATTTGTTGTTTTCAACATTTGAGAGAGAAATTATTTTATGCATGGTAGAATAAAGCTGCTTTCTGTATTCCCTTCCCCCCAAATATTAAATACAGTGTACAGCTTGTGTGAGCTCATTCCAGTCTTGCCCGTCTTACTTTGCTAATCTACCTCAACCTGTGCTTGGTAGGATCAACGTCTTCTGATTTGAAAGTATAATTCAGTCTTCATCTCTTTCAGTCCTAGACATTTTGTGAACAAAGACTGAAAGTACGCTATGTTACATAGCTGTGTTAAGCATATGGACGATTTCTTCCAGGCATTGAGCCCAGACTATGAAATGCATTTGGCTTTTAGTCTTAACTGTACTGGAACCCAAGTACCTTAGGATGAAATAGCACTGCAGTAATTCACTCAGGCCTCTCTTACTACACAAATTTAATAAAATGCACTTTACACAAGTCTGTACCTGGCCAGATCACTTGCTGGAACAGCTCTTTTTTTCTTTTTCTTTTTTTTTAAATCTGAACCTTACCTATGGTGTTTCCAATACAAATACATTTATCATATAGACACTCAAGGGAAGACTGAAGTAAAATTGGCAAAAGAAAGCCCTCCTTATTCAAGGTTTTATATTCAGTAGTATGTGTCACAAAGAATGAAGGACAAAAAACTTACCCAATTTGGGGATTTTAAATGAGAGAGAAGGGGGAGGGGGAGTGACACTCATCAGTAACAGAGCCAGACTATATATACCTTTTAAAAACTGGTGCCCTTTCTCTTTACTGCTTCTATAAGTAAAATTAATGTGAATGATTGTATGCTGCCTTTATAAAGACAAATGAACTAGAGGAGTAGTGCAGAAAAGAGTCAGCTCTTCTCCTTATCTCTCAACCAAAACCCCAAATAGCATCTCAATTAAAAAAATAAAAATTCTGCTGAAAAGAACAAATATGGAACCGATAGCTGTACTTCAATGTGTGCATTAAATATAATAAAAAGACACTAGGCACAACTGTATAGATTGAGAAAATTAGTTTGGATATATATTTCCTTTCTAAACTGTTTTGGTCTGGCATCTCCATTCAGCTTGCAACAAGATTTTGCTCTGGCTTTTGTTCAAATATAATCACTTATTGAAAACAAATTTGTACATACAGTAAGCCCGAAGTTCTTACCATATACATATTAACTGTATCTTTACTTATAAAGAACAGTTCGATCTCTTGCTATTCAATTTGTCATCCTTGTTTCGGCTTTAAATGTTACCTTGTCTCTGTGGGAGATTCCCCCCACCCCTTTCTTTTTATTATGACTCCTTCATTCTCTCTGTCTCTCTCTCTCTCTCTCTGTGCTACGGTAGCCAAATCAGGCAGCCTATTGAGAAGCAGCAAACCATCTGTTAACGGATTTGAAATTCTGAATTATACTTGAGTGTGTAGAGGCACTCGTGCTTAGCCAGAAACATTCATTTGAATTAAGCTATAAATGCTGTGTAAAAAGAACCATACATTGAACATAGGTTCATGAATAAATTTAAGGGAGGGCAACTGCACGCTAAACTTTTATTGCTTCAAAACCCAGTATTTTTGGTGTTCTGTGATCATTCAGTGCCTTTATAGTGTGATTGAAGCTTTAAACCTTGAACTGGGGGGAGATAATTCCAGCGTTAAACCTTTTGCAATACAATTTCATTGCTGGATCTGTGACGGAACAGAAGCTTTGTGGGGTTTTTGAATCTTTTAAAAAGATGTTTAATCAGGACAAAGGAAAATCTTACTCATTATTGAATTTTCTGGTGTGCTGCCACATCTCCTAGTTCCATGAACATTGATTATTTTCTTTAGTTGCTATCTTGCCTAGTCTAGTCTAATCTATTAATTTTTTATGATAGGAGAGACTGCACTGCATCTAGCTTGCATAAGAAACAAAGTGGAGAGATTGGTTCAGCTTCTCTCTTTTCCTGGAACAGACATTAATGTTAAAGGTAAGCTTGTTGATTTTTAAACCAACCAAATAATTTTAGTATTTTTATTTTGAAATATAAAGTACATCTTTTAGAAATTAAAGAAAATCTTAATTGTTTTTAATAATACAGAGTCATGACCTAAAGCACAGGTTTTTTTGAACAGATAGCTTGTAACTAAAATCAAACCATGATTTATATTAAGAGCTAAGTGAAGTCTTAATAATTTTCCATGTTTTTAATACATTTCATAATTTATAATTTTAAAATGGTAAAGTGGGATTAAACCGCTAATGAAAATGTTAAAAGGCAAGTGTACTGCTATAGAGAAAAAATAAAGTAGTGTTGTTTAACGAATCAGAATTATATTATGAACAATTTACTACTACTTTTGCTCTTTTAAAACTTCCCTTGATTTATAATTCAGACTATGCTGGCTGGACGCCTTTGCATGAAGCCTGTAACCATGGTAGCACAGTGTGTGTCCGTGAAATTTTGCAACGTTGTCCAGAGGTAGACCTGCTCAGTCAAGTGGACGGGGTGACTCCTTTGCATGATGCACTGTCAAACGGACATGTAGAAATTGGCAAGCTGCTACTTCAGTATGGGGGTGAGTGCATTTATGCTAAACTGGTTTAAAGAAATTGTCCAGAGTTAAATCAGTCCATATGAAGTTCATGTTACCCTTCTTTAGTGATGACTAAAATGTAATGCTATTTTAAAAGAAATGTTTTAAATAAACTTTAAAGGGTTTTTTGGTCACCATAGATAAAAACCTTATGATTTTTTTTCACTTGAGTCTTATAAAAATATGAATTGACGTAATATATCCCTGACTTGTAAATTCTTTTCAGTGTTTCAGAATGGCTTGATTTTTGTTCTTTATTTTTGTTTAAAATGTTTTATAGTCCTATGAGTCAGAGTTATATTCTGAAAAATTTTAGTGAGTGAACATAAAGATTACCCTTACCAAGTAAATCTACAGTTTATTATTTTAATCTATATTACAATGACTTCTATAGAGATTTACCAGTCTAGTTTTCCATATCATGTTTATATATTTTAAAATGAAAACTTGCTCAGTACTTAGGAAAATCATTATCTTTGAAGAATACAGTTTGTTGACAAACTAGCTGAAGAAAGGACATTTTGTAGTTGTGATAACTCCTGTTTGTGGGATGAGGTAACAGTGGAAGCAGGAGACGATAGTTTAATATGCATACATTGCTCCCAATGCAATTTACAATCTGTGCTTTTAACAATATGTTTTTGTTCGTAAACAGATTCTCAGATCGTGTCTTGATAAATGCCATACTAGTTGAATTAACTTACCATGGTCATACACCAAGCAAATTTAAAAATAATGGATTGTGTAAAAAAGACAGATATCTTGTCTAACAAAAATTTGTGTTGCTTGTACTGTTCACATCTATTATGTCAATCTAATCTCTGTGCATTATAGCCTGTGTCCAAATCTTTGTAGTAATGATCATTCTGCAGATAACCACAGAAGGCAAAAGAATGCACTGTATTTAGATGGCTTACAACTTAATTCAGCAAGAGACAAAATTATGTTGGGTTTAAGGCATTATAAGATTTCTGTAATTACAGTCTTCTCCTGCCCCCTAAAGGCTACTTCTGTGTCTGTTGGGCAGACATCATCTCATAATCAATACATTCCTCTGCTGTTCTACTTCAGTATATTTGATGAGCTTCAGTGCTGTGTCTCCCAGGTGTTTTATTTATCTACTGAACCATGTATCTGACATGCCAAGCCAATACCTGGCCTCCCTTCAATTGGTCTAAGTGATGCAAGAGCCAATATTATAGTAAGCCCAGCTCTTCAATAGAAAATGGCATTGCACTGACAGATGTGCATTTTTCCTGGGCCTTTGTGAAGAATAGGCAGTGGATGATCCTCTTGTCCTAAGGGAGATCTCCTTGCACTTGCATTCATCAAGGTCTTCTCGCAACTGTACAGACTGCACACAACCTTATCTTTGTCTTTGTCAGATTCTGGGTTTTGGCCAGTCAAACAGTTTGACACCACGGTGCTGGGAACTGCATTACGCATTTATCGTAGATTCACTCAGGCTTGCTTGCTGTAATTTGGAGTACATCTGCATTAACTTTAATTCTCTCTCTCATATATTCAGGTTTTTACAAGGTATTCTCTTTTGCTTCAAAAAAGCTTCTTTTCAAAAGTTCTTGTAACTATTGTACATAAGTGTTAGGTTAAGATGTTGTGATAATTAAAGCAGCATTAACGAAATTTAAAATACTCTTATTTATTGTGGCCAGATTTAGTGGTATGCACTAAACTGCAATTTACCTTTTCAAAAGCTAGACTAATAGAGAGTTATGTTAAAGAAACTGTCATTTTATAGCAACCCCAATTTGCAATTTAAATAAGCAGTCTTGAAAACACCACCTGTTGTGCATTAACATATGGCCATTTAACTAACTCTTGATCAATACATTTGTAAAGTGTTACAAATTTGATAAACTATTTTAGAAATAGATTTAGAGATTATTAAAAGGAAGAATCTGACATAGTCTGAAGAGCTAACATGTTGCCTGTTTTAAAGTAAATTGAACACAGTTTAATGCACTACGTAACCTCTGTATTGCAGATATTACTGAAAACAGGTATTGTAATTCAGTAGTTAATAGCCGAGAGGGAGATGGAGTCAGACCTTACCAGTTGACTCGGTGCCTGACCTGGGGACAAGTTACTTGACCAGTTTGTGTTTTAGCCAGCCCAGCAATAACATAATGTAAAATCAGGACTATGCTAACAAATAGATGATACATTTGAGTCTAACTTCTGCAAGTGTACACCAATAACTGATCAGTAGACATTTTTAATGAAGTTGACTGTGCTGCACCTTAAGTGTGTTTGTGTGAGAGAGAGTGATATTGTCTGACTTGCCAGGGGATGGGGTGGAGGTGGGGGATGGATAAGAGGCACAGATGCTGCAAAGAAGGTGGGTCAGCATTGCGATGCTGACTCTCCCCCGGGGACCAGAAAGACTAGGGCGTTGATAAGGGCAAGCCTGGATGAGCCAGGGCAGCAGCCCTGTCCTCTCCCGGAACTGATAAAATGCCAGGTTTGGTCAGGACTCACTATGGGCATTAGGCTAACTGCTCATTTCTGGGAAGGAGGCTGGGAAGGAATTTTTCCCTAACCACCAGATTGGCCATGATCGAGTGGAGTTTTTTTTTGTCTTCCCACAGGGGTTTATTGGGAAGGGATGGGGGACATTGTTAAGGTGAATAAGGAAGGGAGTTAGGCTATGATGTCACAATTTATTATGTAAGTGCAGATGGCCAGTGTAGATTCTTCAGAGAGAAAGGATACAATTGGGGGAGCGGTTCACCTTCCTCTGCAACCTGGAGCACAGGTCATTTGCAGATTAAACATGTGTAAATGGTCTTCAAACCACGATTTGAGAACTTCAGTAACTCAACCTGAGGTTAGGGGTGTATTACAGGAGTGGGTGGGTGAGATTCTGTGGCTTTCAAGGTAAGACTAGGTCACAATGGTCTCTTCTAACCTTAAATGTCTGAGTCTGTGAGACAGGGCTGGTCTACACTGCAGGGGGATTTTGGTGGCAGTCGAAGAGAGACACACAAGTTACTTAAAATCCCTTGCATATCTCTCTTTTTCTGCCTAATGCCTACACACCGCAGGGTCACCAGAGCACTGAGTCGACAGGAAATGCCTTCCTGTCGAATCAGCGCTACGTTGCTTGCTGGGTAGGTCTTAACAAATCAACTGCTGGCTAATTCTGAGTTCAATTGACAGTGTCTTTTACAAACGCTCAATCAAACTTGCACAATCGATGCTACACTGTCGGAGGTGCTCTGACAACGTTGCTTAGCCCACACTGGTAGATAAAAGGCTTGTTAAATGACTCAAAGGAGGTGTTAGTTAAAGGAATGGAACAGCATACCTATGATTGGAATGATAGGGAACCAAGCCTTCACTTGAGGTCATGGGGAGGGGGCAGGATGGTAATGTCCCAGCAATAGGTTGGCTGGGGACCAGGATGGGAAAAAAAAGGGGAGAGGGCTGATGGAAACCCCCAGACAGGTATTGAAATGTTCATGGAGTTACCTGCACCATACACTTAGCTGTTGGTAGTCCCAGACATCAAAGAATAAAATTGAGGCCAGATTAAACCCTATCCAGTGGCTCCCGGTATAGTCAGACAATTAACATTTGCAACACTTCGAGTACATGTTATTTTTTATATTTGCAGTATGTTGCCTATTACATTTAAAACAATTAAGATGTGATTTGTTTTTTCTCTTCCAAATAGTTTGCTTTTCATGTGATATATCTGGTGGTAAACTGAGGCTTATATAATTCTATACAAAATAATTAGGCAAGTGACTTGGAATTCCTTTCTAGTGTGTCTTGACTAGGCAGTCCGTATGTAACTAGTTAATTGTGCCAACATAATTTAGTACCAAAAGAGGTAAACAGAACCTTAAGTGTTGCCAAACAAAAAGGCATTGTTCAGCTGTTGTCTTAAAAATGCTGTTACTGTTGATACTTTATATTTTTCTTGCAGGACCACTGCTCCTACAGCAGAGAGACTTTTATGGAAAATTGCCACTGGATTACGTGGCGTCCCTACCAATAAAACAAGAACTTTTGAATATTGTCCATCCAGAAGAGACTGTTGAGGACTTCCATGAACGTGTGGAAAAAGATTTCCAAAGCCAGCAGAGCAAGCTTTGGTTCATTTTATTTAATAAGATGTTGCTAAATTTTTGTTTAGTTTATAACTTGTCTTCACCCTTTCATTTATCTTTTAAAGACATAGCTTACTTAAATTCACTTCAGTTAATGGCTGTTAATGACTGTAATTTGAAAAGTACTGATTGGTTAATAGATCTTTATGTTGGAGAGCTACATACTTTCCAAAAACTTCCAGAGTTTATTCAGGAAATATCTGAGAACCTAAAAGTATCCTCAGGAGAACAGATACATGCCTTACTGGCAACACTAGAAACTATGGCGATGACAACTCAGCTGTCTACTTCTCATCTTTCTAACAGTTAAGATTAATTTTTAGATCAGTTCCATTGGTTCAGTTGATCGTTTATCATAGACAGTGGGCTAGATTCGTTCTTGTGGATACAGGTAATGCACATAGCACACCCTGTATCAGGTTGGCCTAATGCTATCTAGGAAATATTCACTGGAGGCTATTTGCCCTGCTTGCATCTTAAATCTCTGAGCCAAGGCTTCCATAGTCTCAGTGAAGGAAGTTGCAGTGTGGAAGCATTGGATAAGTTCACCTCCTGATCACTACCTCGCTGTGGCCAATGTCATCAACTTTTCAGGGTGAAATGAATGCTTGTAGCCCCCTCAGCAAAGGAGAGTTCACTTGTACCGTTATTTACCCTCTCCCTTTTCTCTCTTCTGGCACATTCCCTGTCATGATGAAACTTGTGCCAGAATCCTTTCTGGTTTCCAAGGATTTCATCCTAAAGTTAATTTGATTTAGACAATGCAGTTGGTGAATTTTTTCCCCCAGCGCATACTCTTACCCTACTGTTCTCTTGTGAAATAATTGTCAAATAAACAAACTACTATTACCACAATCCATTTTTTCCTATGTCATTATCCTAGGAAGTACATATCTTTAAAACACATTTTCAAACTTAATCCAAAAGTTAATTTTTAAAATTGCATTTATTACAGCACCAGTTTACAATACTTCCCCTACTGTCGTTACTAATTTGTGTCAAAGGCTCTTGACAAAGTTCATGCAAATGATCCATTAAAATTTATAGTAGCTTCCTGTAGCATGGTGGAGCTTGCTCATTCAGACCTGTATAATTATCAGCTTGACTCAGATCCTCAACTATGTTAGAACTCTGGTTGACAGATCTAAATAGGAAAGGGTTAAAAGTAGCCAAGCATTCTTTATGCTTTCCAGAGTCTCAGGGTTGCTAAGGCCCATTTTGGCCTCCAGGGTAAGTTACGTAACTTTGGGGATGCTTTAACTTTTGCTTGCTTGTAATGGCCCCTATCTAGGTTTGTTATACTAGCAGGGATTCCCAAAGCATAAAATGAAGTGGTCAGGTCCCAGAGCCAACCTCAAGCCTATGAGGGGTGATGGTGGCAGTGTTTCTGCAGAACTGATGTTTTGGTAGCTGGGGAACTCATCCTGTTGCGATATGGCAGTCTTAAGGTAGCTGTATGCTGCTTACTTGATGTCAGGGCATCAGTCTCCTTAAAAATTGCAGAGCCCTTAAAATTAAGATTTTGCCGTCAGTACTAAGAATATATGAATACTACACAAGATAAATCCTCTAAACTGATAAAATAATTCTCTAAGCTAATTTACTATTGTGTACTTATACAGTATTATATTGGCTGTGCCTAGTAATTAATTACATAGAAGGGGCAATTCCTGCCTCTTCCTCCATGAAGCAATTCTGATTGACAAGAGAAAGGTATAAAGGAGGACAGGATTTGGGGAGGCCATACTGTGCTGCCATGCACAGAGGAGCTGGAAGTAGGATGGCAATGGAGCTGCCAAGAGATGGATACTCTTCACTCCCCCTGCCTCAGGACAGATCTGATTCCAACTCAATTCAGGCTGGAGTCAGGGGAGAGAATTTGCCCCTAAAGGAAAATACAATGAATTGCTGCTACACAATAAGGATACTTACTGAAATACTAAGACAAATTGTAATTCAGTAAAAGATCAAAAATAATCTAAAATCTTTACTTTTCAGCAGGAATGGGCGAAATACTAATATTTCGATTTGCACTTCATGGTTCTTTTTTCCAGTTCCTGCACCTCCAGAATCTTCTCCCAGCCCGATTCTGAGCATAAGAATTATACCATAACCTAGTGGTTAGAGCACCTATCTGAACATAAGAAGAGCTATAATGGGTTAAAACAATGGTCTCCTCCATGAATTCATCTGATTCTTTTTTGAACCCAGTTTTACTTTTGGCCTTCAACATCCTATGGCAAACAAGGTTGACTGTGTGTTCCATAAAAGAGTACTTCCTCATCTTGACACTATGAGGGACAAAGGAGGCCAGGAGAACTGGCTGTATTTTAAAGAATACAGCAGCGTTCGTCCTAGATGACCTCCTAAGATCCCTTCCAACCCTAATCTTCTATGATTTTCCATTTGTTTTAAACCTGCTGCCTAGTATTTTAATTGAGTGAGCCTGGTTCTTGTGTTATGTAATGGGATAAATTACACTTCTCTATTAACTTTCTCCACATCATTTGTAATTTTTTTTATAGATTCTTAGACATCTTTTCCCCCCTAAACCGAATAGTCCTAATCTTTCAATCTCTTTTCATTTGGAAGCTATTCCATGCTCCTAATTTTTGTGGTCCTTTTCTATACCTTTTCCAATATTTTTATAGAGATGGGGTGAGTAAAACTGTCCCTATCTCCGCAACACACAACCTTGCCAATTCTGCCCATATGTCTACTCAAGTGACACCATCATAGGCCCTAACCAAACCAGCCACTCCTTCAGGGGCTCATTCACCTGCTCATCCACCAATGTGATATATGCCAGCAATGTCCCTCTATCTTATACACTGGCCAAACTGGACCATCTCTGTGCAAAAGAATAAATGGACACAAATCAGATACCAAGAATGGTAACATTCAAAAACATCCCTGCACATTCTGTGAAAAACATGATAGTTATAGTGCTTTGACACCATTACATTAGGTCTGAATAGAGATTTGGGCTGGCTCGCTCATTATCAAAGTTGATAACATTCACCCTTTCTTATCTGTTGTTCCAGACTGTTTGAATCAAAGCAACACGTTTGGTTTGCCGAAAAAGACTGAACTGACCTTGTGACTTACCCTTCTCTGTATTCATTTACCTGACATACTACAGCTTCCATTTTATGCATCTGATGAAGTGGGATTACACCCACAAAAGCTCATGCGATAAATACATTTAAGTCTTTGAAAGTGCCATAGGACTTCTTGTTTGTTTTCCGAACTAGATTCTTATGGCTACCCCTCTGGAACTTGTATCTTCTCTGTACCTTTTCCAGTCTTTTTTGAGATGAGGTGACCAGAAATGCACACTCAAGGTGTGGTCATACAATGGATTTATATAGTAGCATTATGATAGTTTTTTTATATATATCCCATTCCTAATGGTTCCTAGCATTGTTTTAGCTTTTTGACTGTCACTTCATACTGAGCAGATGTTTTCAGAGTCCAGTGCCCAGTCACTAAGATCTTTCTTGAGTGGTGACATTTAATTTAGACTCCACTTTGTGTGTATAGTTGGGATTGTGTTTTCCAGTGTGCATTACTTTGCATTTATCAGCATTGAATTTCATCTGCTATTTTGTTACCCAGTTTTATGAGATCCCTTTGTAACTCTGGGTTAAAGTCCGTGGTTCAGCGATTATTCAGGTAATTATTCCGAAGTGAAACAGTGTCAGCAAGAGAAACTGCAAGAATCAATCCAATCCACCAGCTATCACTATTAGCCTAACACTCAGGGTACTCATTAGTGAGAAGGGAGCCATCTATCCCAGAGTGAGAACCTGGATCTCTCACATTCCACTACCCTTTAACTAAACTATGACCACTCACCTTCTGTGGTTTTGTGAATGCCTAATCTCCTTGAGACTCTTACCTGAAAAATCAAAATGATTCTTGGTGATAACATCCAAACATACCTTTTCAACACTTTCCAATTTTTTTTTTCATTTAGACTGAAGCAATTTGCTGAAATTGACATGCATTCACAAAATGTTTTGGTCAATCCAAATCTGCATTCATCAGTGTAAACTACTGTCAATGTAACAAATCCATGCAGAAGATCCAGGACTTTTAGGTTCCCCTTTATACTGATCTGGCCACATTACCTGTTAGGTGCTCAACCGGAGTTGGTGCAGTGCTCCAAATCTGGATAAAAGTTGCTGTAAAAGTTTCTAGCACAAAGGAGAAAAGGCTCTTGTGCAGCCTTCTGACATTTTGCTTTAACCCTAGCTTACATGTATTCAGGATAGCATATTCAGTAATATTAGAATCCTGTATTTATTTAACTTTTCCCTAACACATACTATATTTCTAGTAAACTCATAGGAATCTGCATTTTATCTCAGAAAAATACTTCCATGTGAAAAAATACTAAGTTGATGAAAGGTAATTTTTTCCCCCCTCTCCAGTGCTAAAGAGATTCGCCATGCCCTTCCTGAATTTTGAATTTGTTGTTTACATATAGGCCTGTCTCCACCTGAAAAGTACCCCTTGCCATGGTCCCTTGCTAGCCCGCCTTGCTGTTCTGTCTCAAGGTCTCCCAGAGTGCATCCTACATACATTTCAGAAGTCATGTCTTTACCTCATCTAGGGTGAAATTCCATTATTCACCCACTCTCTGTCCAGGTTCTGAGTTACAGACCTCTGAATATCAATTATGACTAATTCAACAGGTTCAACCAGGGCTGGACATTGCAAGGATTCTCTTTGGGAGTGACAGCATGCATTTGCAGTAAGACAGAAACAGTTTCTTCAGAACAAACATGATTTATTTTGTCCAAAAGGTACACAGAAACTTAGAAAAGTGGATTTAGGACAACAGTGTCCTATACGCACATTCTCTTATCAAAATGTAATCTCTCTAGCTGTAGGTTAAGCCAGTCTGGCTTATTCCCATCTGTGACATGGAGGAACAGCCTACTCTGCTTACACCCTTCTCACTGTGTTTGAGGATCTGTCATCTTCAGATTACCAATCAATGAGTTTAATAGTTAATACCAGTTAATTGTTCATTTTGTAAAGTGCTGTGCAAACCTTTCAGATTGTTTAATATAGTTTGTTGGAAATTAACCCTTACATTGCTATTGAAAGCTTGTCAAAAGTTGAATTTCAACTGTAGGCCTGTGCTGAACCATATGCTTGCTTGTAAGGTTACGCTAGTCTAGTACTTTGTTATTGAAAGTACTGGAACAGAAAGTCAGTAGTGTTAAAGTTTGGATGATACAGTGTTGTAATATTTCTTCTCAATATCATGTATTTTGAAAACAGGTCCAATGAATACACTACCTTGAAACAAAGTCTAAGTTTAAGTAGCTTTGATTCAACCATCGGAGGACACTTAAATGAAATCTGTACTACAAAGAAGATTGCAATTTATGTACTTTTCTGATGTATTAATGAGGGAAATAAAACACGTATTTATGAGCGTTATCAGTTTAAGGTCTTGTAACTAAGCCCTGGTCTACACTGCACTGATTTTTGCAGTAATTAAAGGGAGATACACAAAGTACTTAAAATACCTTGCATATCTCCCTCCAATTGCCTACCGCCTACTGACCACAGGGTCCCCAAAGTGCTGATTCAATGGGAAATGCCTTCCTGTCAAATCAGTGCTATGCTTCTTACCTGGGTAGGTCTTACCCAATCGACCTCCGTCTCATTCTGAGTTTGGCTGAGTGTGTCTTTACAGACATTCAATCAAACTTGAATAATAGATTCTACGCCATTGGCATTGCTGCCAACAGTGTAGCCTTGCCCTTTATCCTAAGTACAGATATCAATATTTAGTAAATTTTGAGAAAACATTCACTAACTGGAATGAGGGCTTAGTCGTCTAACCACTAGATGTGAAAACAACAAGTAGTTCTGTGGCACTTTTAAAGACTAACACATTTATTTATTGCATGAGCTTTTGTGGGGGGAAAAAAGTGTGTGTGTCTCTGTCTCTCTCTCTATCATGAGTCCCTATAAGATTAGGAATTTGCCTTCATGTCACTGGCCAACACGTTTTCCTTTCCTCATTGCCCCCAGTGTACTGTGGTCAGCTGGCTGCCTCCTTACTCATCCAGATTAAATATATACAGCATCAACATCAGTGAAATCAATGTGTAAAGATCGATGGGCTCCTTTTGAATAAAAGGCCCCATGTAAAAGTATAAATTATTTTATTACTGACTATATAGTATCTACGTGTGAAGCCTTTAGCATTGGCTTAATTTTCAAAGTGTGAAACTTGCATACTTTCATTTTAGCATCTTAACCAGTCAACTCATTAAAATACACGTGCTTCCCCACACTCCCATGTAAACCACTGGGGTTCAGGGTGAGTTATTGGAAATGATATCACTAGGTATCAGTATTAGCGTATGTGTGCAGTCCTGGAAATGTAAAATGCTATATCCCATATATGCTTAAGCAAACGTGCCTTTGATTTTACAGGCACTCAGATATTATTCAATGGATTTCAGACAGTAGGGGTGGAAATCCCTTGCTGGACAAGTGGAATTTTGAGTCTCCAAGACTATAGTAATGCTACACTGAAATATTTGAGTACCTGTAAGCAATTAGGCTTTAAATGACTGATTAAATTACTACAAAAATACTTATGGACATGACCCACTAGAACTGAATTTTTTGTGTGCATTTTTATCTGTTTAAACTTGATAATAGTTAATAAGGGAAAAATAGACTACACTTATTGTCCCCCCCTCAGTAATGCTAACAGGAATTATTGTTGTAAATTGCTAAAGTGGAAGAGATGACAGGTTGGGAAAGAAAAGAGAAATGGGAAAAGAAGGCAGTATCTAATGCTTTCCTGTTTGTACGCTACATTAAGACAACTATTCCTGAATCCAGAATCCTGCTTTTAAATGTTGCTTATCCAAATACTCTACCAGTCTTTCAGATGGGTTACCACTGTACTGTCCTCTAAAAGTTGATTACTCTTGATTGCAAAAGAATTAAAAACAAAAGAATGATTGAGTAGTCAATCTCTATAGATAATTAATCTAGAAGTGCTGATGCACACAAAGAATTTTGTCCAGCATTGCAGTCCGTTGCATATAGCTAAAGGTTAGAGCAATGAACAGTAGTAATTCTCTCTCATCTTCTATTGATTTCTTAACGTTCATAGATATTCAGGTTGGAAATATCTCTTGAGGAGGGTCTGACAATTTTCTCTTAACAGCTGGTACATATAATTCAACAAACATTGCTGTTATATTTACAAATAGTGTATGTTTTAGTTAGATGACTAATCATCAATAAGACACCTATTAATATTCAGCCATCCTGTCTTTTTCAGAGAACTGAGAACTATTTTACTGAAAAGACATTGATGATAAAACTGGTACGGTGTAATGATTTGCTTTTGAAGTTCTTAGTAGAATATAAAAGCTATTATGTAATCAATTGCAGTAAAAACACTCAACTTTTCATTGTTAATTTTTCTAATATTGTGCACTAATTGCCCATTTATTCTTAATTTGTGTTTTTTTCTACTTCACACTTAAGCAGTGGTGCTAGTATCCCATTCCTCTCTGGGTTTTTTTAATGTCATCTTATTGTATTACATACATAGGTATTTTGGGGACATTTAGGAAATGTGCTGAAATTTTTCTCTGAGAATGACTCTGATCTGTCGGTTTGGGATGGTCAGCCAATCATTAGTTTAAGCCTTCTCAAAGCAGACGTTCTCTGTGTGAAGGACAAGCTATCTACACTGGTTCTTAAACTGGTAGAGATTGAAATTTTTCCTCTGGATGCCATGTGGCTTGATGATAACATATCTTCTCTATCAACCCTTATGATTTTAGGAGTGTTCATGGAACATGAAGAATTACTTGTTCCCTGATGGGTCTTTTCAAACACCACAAAAAAGCAGGGAGGAAACTGATAAGATTAAATAATGGGTACACTGATCAAAGGCGCTACCATAGATGTATTAATAGGGAGTTCACTACTGTTATTACATTAAAGTTCTTTTTTCTTGTTAAATCCAGAAAAAAAAAATTTCAAATGCATATTGTACGACCGCAGCATCAGGTTTCAGAGACAAAGCTTTGAAATGGTATTATCTAGTTTGCCTATGGTGAGTCATGGCAACCAGTAAAATTGCTGGCTCACTGTTCTGTCAATGGATGCTAGCAAATGTTTAAACAGTGGAAAGAAGGAAAGAAAGCAACTACTGCACAAGAAACTTCATAGTGGTGAATTGTCTAATTTGTGAACTTCTAATTTTATATCTGCTGACGCTTTTTTTTTTTTTAAAACAATAGTCTAACCTAAAACTACCTAACTTCTAGCAAAAGCCAGGGACAAACTGATCAACATGAAAGAAACTGCATTGGGTAGTCTACCAACCAGCTAGTTATAAACCATCAGCATTGTTTATGCTCCTCCTTCTGCCTGCCTATTATCCCAGTCAGATTTTTGAATCCCTGAACATGTCATATTATTTTTACAATGTACTGGATATACACAGGGCTTCTTCATGGGTCCATCTGGAAATGTGGTCCGTGTCCTGAAGAATTTATATTCTTAGGTCCTATATTCTCCTCTGCTTTCTGCATGCAGAGGCAAGTACCCATATATCTAGGCTGGGTGGGAATTGTAAATGGATGAGTGCCATCAGTATCACCACCCAAATTTCTTTGGGGACTCCAGGTGAGGAGTGGGATTGGCATTTTCAGAGCAGCAAGAGGCTTCACTGAGAATTGCCAGTTTCTCAACCTGCCCCTGAAGCCCATAGGGGAAGCAGGCGTAAACAGTAACTGCAATAAAATATGTTGTTTGCCTCTGTGCTGATTTGAACCTCTTTCAAGTGATCTTATGAATCGCAGCCAGAAGTAAAGGTGCCCCCTCTTTGCTGCTGGAAGTGGTACTCTCACCTACTTTAGCCCTTCGTACTAAATGAGAGTGTTTTATCTAGTTTAGCCCTAAGCGTAACCTAACCATTAATTGCTTGTCTTTGGTAGCAGGCTGTGCAGATCACAGTGTAGCTGAAGTTAAAAAGATGAGGAGTTTGGTTTGAAATGTTGGCAAATTTGCCAGTCACGACTAATTATCAGAAGTTCCTGTGTGACTTTGGTGCCTAAGTCTCATTGACAGTCACTGGAACTTCAGTGCTTCTGAAAATTAGGATTTATGTGTATGAGCGGGTCTGTGGGTTTGATTGTGAAATCAGAGTTTCCAAAACATCAAATAACATTTTGTTACTAGAGTTCTTTTGTAGATGTGGTTGAACACTGAGACGTGGTAGACATCAACCTGAAACTTTTGCATTTACTACTTCTGCACATCCTGAATTCAGATGCCAGAATAGCTTTTTTTTTTTTTTGGTGTTACAAGGGTTTAAAATGTAGAGTAAAAGGTTGCTGTTAAATGACAGTGCCGGATGTTTGCTCCCTAGTGGACTGCGGACATGAAATATCAATGTAGCACCAACACAGATTCTGTTGAGCAGCTACAGTAATGTATGTCAGTGGTTTTCAAACTTTTTTTCTTAGGACCCAGTTGAAAAAAAATCATTTATGCCCATGACCCAACAATTACATCTTTAAGAAGTGCATTCCAGTCTTTTGGCAGCAGCAGCACCTGAGGGGCTGCAACCCAGTACTTGAGGGTCTGTGACCAGTACTGGGTCCCGACCTGTGGTTAGAAAACCACCAATGTATGTCATATTTAATCATTTTTATGTTAAATGCAAAGTGGTTAACTTTCAGGGTTGAGAGACAGACAAAACCCAGGAAATTCAAAGGTAAGGCTGACAGTTCATCCTTATCTGTTGTCATTTTCCATACAAGTGGAGGTTTAATGCACCAAGTTGAGCCAGGAACAGCATGGGTAGATATACAAGTCTCCGCATACAGCTTTGACAGTGCACCTAAAACCTTATTGTATAGACTCGTACAACTGGAAGGGATTGAAGTCCAATCCCCTGTGCTTATGGCAGGACCAAGCATTATCTAGACCACCCCAACACTTGTTTAACCTGCCCTTAAAAATCTCCAAAGATGGAGATTCAACAGCAACCCTAGGCAATGTATTCCAACGCTTACCTACCCTGCCAGTTTTATGTCCAATCTAAACAGCAACTGTTGCAATTTAAGCCCACTGCTTCTTGTCCTAACCTGAGAGGTTACAGAGAACAATTTTTCTCCCTGTTGCTTGTAACAAACTTTTATGTATGTGAAAACTTATCCTGTCCCACCACTGTTCGCTTCTCCAGACTAATCAAGTCTAATTTTTTTTTAAATCTTCTCTCCTTTCCTTTCAAGGGAGTGCAGCCAGACTCATTAAACTAGTATACTTTAGTCCCCCAATGACCTGGCCCATAGTTTAATGCTTACACGCTACACTGATGCCACACAACCTCCTGCCAAAGATAATTTCTTTCTTTTATTCCAAAATGCTACCAGTTCTTAAGGTCTAGTATTTTTCATTTCCATAGTAACTTTCATGTGGAAGGGTCCCCAAAATGCTTCAGAATCTGTATCCACCACTTAACCACAAGCACCTTAAGCAGTGAAAGTGAGCAGCCACATTCCTCACCTGCAGGGAAGGAGAAATGTCTGCCAAGCACAGGAAATGTTTTGTAAAAGATCATAGGGTCTTTAGTCTCCATATACCATAGACAAGATACTGATTTTTGTTGGTGGTGGTTTATGGTTTCATAGACTTTAAGGTCAAAAGGGACCAGTATGATCATCTAGTCTGACCTCCTGCAAAATGCAGGCCTCAAGACCTCACCCACCCACTGCAGCAATAGGCCTCTAACCTATGACTGAGTTATTTACCTCCTTAAATCATGATTTAAGGACCTTATGATACAGAGAATTCACCGGTAGGTGAGCCATGCCCTGTGCTACAGAGGAAGGTGAAAAACCCCCAGAGCCCAGGCCAATCAGCCCTGGGGGAAAATTCCTTCCCGACCCCAAATATGGCGATCAGTTAAACCCTGAGCACATGGGCAAGTTTCAACAGCCAGTTACCCAAGAAACAATTCTCTGTAATAACTCAGGACCCATCCCATGTACTCTCTCCTCTTATATCCACCACCCATAGCCAGAGATCAGTCAATTTCCAAAATAGGCTATCTGATCATACCATCCCCTCCATAAATTTATCAAGCTCAGTTTTGAAAGCAGTTATGGTTTTTGCCCCCACAACCCCACTTGGAAGGCTATTCCAGAACTTTACTCCTCTAATGGTTAGAAACCTGCGTCTAATTTCAAGCCTAAATTTCTTGATGGACATTTTATAACCATTTGTTCTGGTGTCCACATTGGTGCTGTACTCAAATAATTCCTCTCCTCCCTGATATTAATCCCTCTGATGTATTTATAGAGAGCAATTGTATCCCCTTCCAACCTTCTTTTGGTTAGGCTAAACAAGCCGAGCTTCTTGAGTCAAGTTAAGGCAGGTTTTCCACTCCACAGACCATCCTTGTAGCCCTTCTCTGCACCTGTTCCAATTTAAATTCATCCTTTTAAAACATGGGGGACCAGAACTGCATGCAATATTCCAGATGGGGTCTCACCAGTGCCTTGTACAGCGGCACTAACACCTCCCTGTCTCTACTTGAAATACCTCTCCTGATACATCCTAGAACCGCATTAGCTTTTTTCACTACTACATCACATTGGCGGCTCATAGTCATCCCATGATCAACCAGTACTCCCAGATCCTTCTCTTCCTCAGTCCGTTCCAACTGATGCATCCCCAGCTTATAGGAGAAATGCTTGTTATATGTCCCTAAATGCATGACCTTGCATTTCCCATTATTAAATTTCATCCTATTCCTGATACTCCAGTTTACAAGGTCATCCAGATCTTTCTGTATGGTACCCCAATTGTTCTCTGTACTGGCAATACCTCCCAACTTGGTGTCATCCATAAACTTTATTAGCACATTCCCACTTTTTGCGCCAAGGTCAGTAACAAAAAGGTTAAATAAGATCAGTCCCAAGACTGATCCCTGAGGGATTCCACTGGTAAACTCCCTCCAGCTTGACAGTTCACCCTTCAGTATGACCCGCTGTAGCCTCCCTTTTAGCCAGTTCCTTATCCACCTTACTATATTCATATTAATCCCCATCTTCTGTAACTTAACTAGTAACTCCCTATGTGGAACTGTATCAAATCCCTTACTGAAATCTAAGTAAATTAGGTCCACCGCATTCCCTTTATCTAAAAAATCTGTTATCCTTTCAAAAAAGGAGATCAAGTTGGTCTGGCATGATCTCCCTTCTGTAAAGCCATGTTGTATTTTATCACAGTTACTGTTATCCTCTACAGCCTTAAGTACTTTCTCCTTCAGAATTTTCTCCAACACCATTTCACCTGAGATCCTCCTGGCAGCAAGTTCATAGCAGAATTACTTTATTTGTTTTACAGTATCATTCCTCCCAGGAGCACACCCCAAGAATGCTAAGTGCTGTAACAACACAGAGACCAACCTTGCTCTAAAGCCTTGGTTCTAAACCAATGTGTTGGGACTCATTATTTTGTCGCCACACACGTAAATGTGGCGAGGGGAGGCTGGAATCATCCTGGGCTGGTGTGTCCTGTAGGGGGTCACATGCCGCCAAGCATGTCACAACCTGCAAAAGGTGCCACAGCTCTAAAGAGTTTATAACAATGTTCAGGTTATGCACAACAAACAGGCATAGGCATTGAGGAAAAATGGGGGAAGGAAGGTGAGGGTAATGGTAACAAGATATGTTTACACCGGATAGCTACAGTCTTGTGTCAGGATGTTGCTGTAGATCAAGACGGTAGGTGAGGGCCTGAACTAGAATTTTAGTACTATGGACAGAATCCGAAAGACACTAAAAAGGAATAAGTTGACGAGTTCTAGGAGATTGAGATGTGCAGTATCTAGGAAGAATATGGGATCCACGATGCAGGCATGATTGAGAAGAAGGAAGGTAGTGGTGAATGATAGGAAACGGGGGAGGGCTTGAAGGGAAGACCAAGAGCTCTATTTAAGTTGGGGGGGAGGGAGAGGAGACAGCTCCAGGAACAAAGGTAAAACCGCGACCATTGAAGCTGAGTAAAGAGATGATTGATGAGAGATTAGGTGTAGAAGAAGAGCTAAAGTGGCATGGGGTGAATGTACACCCCTCCTTTTTAGAAGGGGGTAAGGTGGGGTTTGCCAACATTTTAAGTCTCACTGGTCAGCCCTGATGTCTGGGCAGTGGGGGATCTAACGACTAGATCCTTGAGAGCTGACCCTTGTCTGCAAGGCGGTAAGGTCTAATGGCCAGAGTCAGTAGGGTAGTCCTTGCAGGGCCCTGTGGCCAAATGGAACAGATTGCCACCTTGGGGCATGTGGTAGCAGGGAAAGCAGAGCGGGGGATTGGGTCCCAACCTAGGATCGTGGCAGCTGAAGGGTGTTCCACCACTGCATCAGCGTGGATCCAGCCAAAACACACTAACAATGCATGGGGACCAGGGCTAACCTCCTGTCCCAGGCTTAGACCTACCTTTGCTCCTGAAGTTACAGCCTTGGCATCACTGGGGTCTCCAGATCCTTGAGTGCGTAACACCTTGTGACTCCACATGCCGTTTGGCTTCCACAAGCTCCAGGGTGGATGACTGTCTTGGAGTCTCTGGCTCCTGCAGCCTGGTGCTCCCACGGTTCCCAGGCTGAAGCCTCCTGTAGTGGAGCCTCCACTACAGGTCCTTCCACCTCAGCATCCAGCCCCAACTGAGCTGAGCTGCTGCTTTTTATACTAATGCACTTGGAGCATGCCCAGTAGAGTTAAGGGAGCATGGGTATCTCATGGACTCTAAGGTCAGAAAAGACCAATATGATCATGTATTCTGTCGCCCTACATAATGCAGGCCAGATAACCTCACACACTCGCTCCTGTAATTAAACCTCTAACCTGTGACTGAGTTATTAAAGTCCTCAAATCATGATTTAAAGACTTTTACGGTACAGAGAATCCACCAGCAAGTGAGCTGTGCTCCATGCAACAGAAGAAGGGGAAAAACCCCCACAGCCTTTGCCAATCTGCTGTGGGTGGATATTCCTTTCTGACTCCAAATATGTACAAGCCAGAGCATGTGGACAAGACTCACCAGCGAAAACCCATGAAAGAATTCTCTGTAATAACTCAAAACCCACATCATCTTACATCCCATCTCAGGCCATTGGCATATCCACCTCCAAATGCCAAAGATCAATCAACTGCCTAACTAACTAGGCTGTTCCAGTATACCCTCTGTAAATTTATCAAGCTCAGTTTTGAAGACAGCTAGGTTTTGTTTTTTTTTTTTTGGTCCCCACAGCTCCCCTTGGAAGGCTATTCCAGAACTTTACTCCTCTGATGGTTAGAAACCTGCATCTAATTTCAAGTATCACTGCCCACAATGTTAAGGTAATCCTTTCCCATCTGGTGTGGGGTGTGCGTACTCTGTCACACCAGGACAGAGAGAAGAGGAAGTGCATCCTTCCCCCCGCCCAAGTGATGCTGACGGAGTGACCAGAGAACTTAAAGAGAATGGAGATGTAACAACTGAGAGAAGACAAGATTTTGAAAAAAGTTATCAGCAGGGTCAGAGGCAGTCAAAAGGTTGAGGATGATGAAGCAGAAAGCTTTGAACTAGATACTTAAGACTTTGGCAAGAGCAATCTCTAACAGTAGAGGAGAATGGCAGAAATTAGTCTGGAAGGGGAATCCAGGCAGAAAGGAACTCAAGGTAACAAGTGAAATGTTCCAAAAGGGATAGCCATGTTAGTCTAGTTCAGCAAAACAAACAAGGAGTCCTGTGGCACTTTTAAAGACTAACAAATTTAAATATCACATGAGCATGTATGAGTGTATTCCCACTTAATCAGAAACATGAAATGGAAACTGTAGCTTGTCAGGTGAATAAATACAGAGGAGAGTAAGTCAATAAGGTCAGTTCAGTCTTCTTCAGCAAACCAAACAAGCTGTTTTGTTTCAAACAGTGTGGAAAAATAGATAAGGTGAGAATGTTAAGAGGGGGAAATCACCTTTGATAATGAGTGAGCCATTCCAAATCTCTATTCAGACCTAATGTAACTGTGTCAAAATTGCATATGAATGCCAACTCTGCAGTTTCACATTGTAGCCTTGTTTTAAAGTGTTTTTGTTGAAGCACTATAACGGCCATGTCTTTCACAAAATGTGCAAAGTGTTCCCTTATTGGCTTTTGAATATTACCATTCTTGAGATCTAATTTGTCTCCGTTTATTCTTTTGCGCAGAGGCAGTCCAGTTTGGCCAGTGTATATAATAGAGGGGCATTGTTGATACATAATGGCATATCTCACATTGTGGATGAGCCCCTCATGGAGTGGCTGGTTTGGTTAGGTCCTATGATGGTGTCACTTGAGTAGAGATGTGGGCAGAGTTGGCAACAGCGTCTGTTGCAGTGATAGATGCCTGCCTTAGTGTTTCTGTTGTATGGTGTGTAGTTGCTGGTGAGTATTTGCTTAAAGTTGGGGGGCTGACTGTTAGTAAGGACTGGGTTACTTTCAAAGACTTGAAAGAGAGAGGGATCATCTTCTGGAATAGGTTGTCCTTGAGGTTTGACTTGGGGGCTATAAGTGATGACCACTGGCACTCTGTTCTCCTTGTTGGGCTTGTTCTGTAGTAGTTGACTTCTGATGTATGGTTTGCTGAAAAAGACTGAACTAATCTTCTCTCTTACCTGTGTCTGCATTTATTCACCTGGCATGCTACAGCTTCTATTTCATGCATCTGACAAAGTGAGATTACACCCATGAAAGCTCATGTGATAAATTTGGTAGTCTTTAAAAGGGCCTCAGGATTCCTTGTTAAATAATATGTTCATCCAGTTAAGAGGTGAAAATAAATTGGATGCTAGGTTGAGAGGGAAGTACAGACAAAAATTCTTTGTTGTGTTTATAGGATGGAGAAAAGCTAGCAGGCTTGTTTCATGGACAGTAAACATAAAATGTTTTCTTGTCTTGCAAACAGGATGTTCATTTTCAGAAGATATTACAGGTAAGATTTGTTCCTTTAAACAATATATTAGTGCTTTATTACTAATCAATGACATCACAGTTGTATTTTAATAAGCATGTTTTAAATAACATTCTGTGGCAATTATTTTTAAGGCAAAACAGCTCTGAAAAATGTATTTTTTTAATTTTTCAAAATACCAAGGTGTATGTGGTCAGTCTCATTTAGAGGTGCAGCAGATCTTGTTCATATATATATATATATAGAGAGAGAGAGAGAGAGAGCCTAACAATCCTTAAATGGTTATATTTATGCTTGTGGCTACTTTGCTCAGTTCAGTTTCCCAATAAAAGTGCCCCACCAGCTGACCTGTTCTCAGAGATGGGGCAGAAGGGCAAAGACAACACAGAGGATTTCCACCTCTACCTCAGTAGATGATGCTACTGGTCCCTGCTGACCTTAAAGTCTATGAATCTATGAGGATTTCCACCTTCTTGGGTTTGAGGAACAGGAAGTTAGCTGGGGGAGGGAAGCTTCCTAGTTGATTAGATGAATTGAAGGGTGCAGTGGAAGCCCATTGGCTTTTGTTCACCCAAAGGGAGGATTAACAGGCCTGTTCTTCTGATATGTGCTTTTTGTTTTGTTTTCTTTTCAATGGGGGGGGAAGCAGGAGGCTCAAAGAATTTTTCCCTTGCTGACCCATTGGCCTCAGCAGTGTGGGATTTTTTGGCCTCCCCTCAACAGCCCAGCCTGGCTGAATAGGTTAGAGTGCAAAGATTATGGTGTTGCAGATGCCCCATCATGCACTCGGGGAGGGGGAGGAGTCTGTTTCTATGACTAACTACAATTGGAAGCGAGATTAGGAGAATCCATTCTACAGAGGTTGGGGTACCCAATATGTGCTACAGCAAAAACACCAACCGCTTTTCACCATTTTTTTTTAAGCATCTAACAAGCAGAAGGCAGTGGGGAGGGGGGGCAGCATTAGTGCTAAGATCAAGTGAAAGGTGTGAAGCAGAAAGTAGCTGAAAGAAGCTACTCAAAGTAGCTTTCCCCTTCTGGTTCAGATGACCAAAAAGTGACTTGCTCCTAATGAATTATTACCAGATAGTTTCCCAGCTGTGTTTAAAGTTGCAACCTAATTAAACCACAGTTCCATTGTCTTCCTGCAACAATGTCACAAACATAATATTGTAAAACAATTGTTTGAAACATGCTTTTTAAAAAAAAATCAGATATTTGTGAACCTTAATCATACTGATGTTTAAGATTTCCATTTATTTAATAAGACTTCCAGCTGCCTGCTCTCTCTCGTGTGTGCGCGCGCGCGCACGTGTGCGTGTGTGTGTGAGAGATTTTCCCTCAAAACCTATATCAACTTTCATCCTGAAAGCATTTTTAAGAGCAAATTATAAAAAGCTATTCAATAGTTATATCACTATACCATTGCCTTAGCTTTAGTATTGAATGATCCCATCAGGATAAAGAAGTAAGCAAATGTTCCTTCTAAATATCAGCTTGCTATCAATAAATGAATAATTTTGTAGGCTTTTTCTGTGAATAACCTGGTCTAATATATTTGGAATTTGACTGGAAAATACCAGTTTTGATTAGATTTTATGTTAAAACTGACACTTGTGTTTACTGATTGTTACACCAGTCGGGGCCAAACTATTTAGGCTTTCTGCTGAATATATCTGACAAATATGAAAAACAGTTTTGACAAAATTAGACTTTTTTGTTCTAGTAAAATTGTTCTGGGAAGTAATGTTTATATTTACTTACCATCTTATTGGGGCTTACTTTAAATCTATTTAGGATTTTTCATTGAATATCAAGATTTAATTTAACTGATTTAAATATGGCTATGGCTTAATTCTTTATGCTCAGTTCTTATACACCAAAATGAAATTCTGTAGAAGTATGACAGTCTGTCTTTCATAGATCCTTATTGCGCAGAGATTAGCTTACTTTTTTGGATATTAATACTTCAATAGTTCATGAAATATGCTTGTCAGTTATTAAATGACTTTTATTGATCCAAAAATCTTAATATATAAGTAAAAAAATTCCCTGGATTTATAACTGTAATGCAAAGGATGTGTTACATTTACAGTGAATCATGCTGCAACAATAATCTATGTGCCTTGTTTGATGTACTGACCTTGTCTAGCTCCTTTTCAAATCCCTTAGGAATATCAGCAACAATATTATATACTTTTTCCTCCCACCCCCTCCTTTAAGGGTCTGTGTGCTCTAGGTCCTGCCTGTATACTTCTCCCCACCCCCCTTTCTGCTCTACCCCCAGCCACTTTACTGCTTCATCTTCTCAACTTTGGTCATCTTCCACTGGTTGTCTATGTTCTTGAAAATATAACAGCGGCTTTTTGTAAAGAAGACTGGTTTTCATCAATCCTGTTGGTGGCCCGATATATACATAACAAAATTCTTTTGAAAACAGCCAACATTCCCCAGTCAAGGATTTGAAGACTGGTTTTCATTATATTTTAGTTGTTGTCTTAAGCTGACATTAATATGAACAGTTTAATCGTTCCTACTACCCCGTACCTGTAATTGCAGTCATGATCACCAAAGCTTTTGGAGGAGGAAGGAAGGTTTCAGATCAAAGAGTTAATCTGTGGTAGAAGGAGAGAAGACCTCTCCCTAGCAACTAAGAATCACTATTTTCAGAAGTGAGTAGCCTCTGCAGCTGCTTTTTGCAAAGCCTTCTGGAAATCACTCCACCAAGCCTGTGGCCTGCTTGGAAGAACTCCCCCTGTAAACATAGGCTCTCATAATGGAGCAGATGAAGGAGAAATAGGAGGTTGTTGTATCTGATCAGAGCCAGTAAGCCTATTGCTGATTGGAAGACAGCTCTGAAGGTTTATATGGATTATCTTTCATCTTTTTTGCGATTTGTTAGTGGGGGCGTAATTTTTTTTAGGAGAACAGATGTGTTTTCCCCTTCTTTATTTTGTGTTGTCAGATTATATTAGAAGAAATGTGATTCTCTGTTACCTTCATATTGGATAGCTGTTGATAATCTTAACTTTTCTCCTTCACCTAAACTTATGGTATACTACACTCTTATTACCTAATACCATAGTAGAAAATCATTGTCTTAACATGCAGCCTTACTTATTCCACTAACTCTAAGTACAGTGTAGTACTTTTCAGTTAAGCCTTCTCAGAGAAAAACTAAGGTAATATCAGCCTGAGGCACTAGCAGAGTTGAAAATAAAATTCATAAAGTGCCGATGACTAGTCTCTTGCCACACACTCCCCTACATACCAATTTTGTGAAAACCCCTTAAGTTATTAGTGAAGCATCCCTTCCTGGGAAAAGGTACTAACTAAATGAGTGATTAAATACCCCCCTCCCACACCTGCTTGTGGGAGAAATGCTTGTCTGTGAATGGATCCATTTCTACTTTTATAAACACTGTAATGTTAATTTCTTTGTAAAATATTACTTTACAAAAATGTCTGGTGCGTTAGTGTGAAATTCTTAGTGTTTCTAAGTAAGTGTCTAGACAGGTGTAGATTTTATCTTTAGAATTAATCTACCACCATGAGGCACCTTGAAATGTGGTGTGAATCAAGACTACTGTCCCAAGTGGGATCTTATACAAAGCAGAAGCCTCAGAGAGATAGACTGGACCATGGCCAAATCACTAAAACTATGGTGAGCCACTGGCTTTATCTGCTCTATAATGAGGCTCCATTTTTAAGCAGCATCACTTAAATACATTTCATTTGCACAATGTGATGCACTGAAGTTGAGTAAGGCATAATATATTTAGTAACTCCATTTTAATCTTTAAAAATTTGCTACTGTATGCTGAAAAATGAATTTTCATTCAGCTACAGTCCATGGCTTTTCCAGCATCTAATTCATGAGAAAAGAAGAGTACAGGACCCCACGAGGAATGATGGATAAGAGCGGGTACGAGACTTTCAGTACAGCAGAGACTCTGCACACATTAGTGCGGAACAAATTTTTACACTTTATCAAACTGAAAATTATCTCAAACAAGAGTCTCATCAACAACGATGCTTTAGTAAGGTTAATTTCATGAATGGTTCTTCAGCAACCCTCAGTGACAGGATAGGCATGTGTTCATTTTAAATAGATCACTATAGCAGTGATATAACTGGCGCACATTAAAGACAAGCCTTGTCACAGAAAGGTGGCATTCTTTCAGGCATGTTGTACAAACAGAAAAGATCAAAATAGCTCGAGTATAAGAAACAGTAATTAGCAACATATCTTGACAACAAAAATAAATGTCTAAGTAAGCGCTCATGAGCAATGCAGTTAATTATTTAGACACAAATTTATACATTTCCCTACACTTTATTAACCTTTTCAAATATCTATTGTTACAGTAGTGCAAAATAACTTTCTTAGCAATCACAAAATGAACCCCAAAAAGTAGGGCATGGAGAATTTCTCTAGTAAGGGCACAATCCTGCAGTTCTGATTCCAGGAAAAATTCCCTTAGTCAACACTCCCAGTAATGTCAAAGAGTCACACAATTATGGCCTTATGAGCGTACAATCCATTCACTGTGTGGGGAGATACTTTAAGTGTAAAACTCTCTGTGCAGAGATATGAGAATATATCCCTAATTATTATTTATGCATAGCTTAAAACATTTGAAATGTAAATCTTTTTTTGTGAATTCTATTTAATTTACAAAATACTTTCATGCAGTAGGGCACATCTGAATCTGAAGGACTGATGCTTTACTAACTAAAGAAATAAAACTGGCATATCACTTTTATCACATTGCATGTCACATTACAAACAGGTAATGCAATATGCCATAAAGCATTTTAACATGACCTTGTAATTAGGAAGTAAAAATATTTTCTGTAACAGTTTAGTGTTAAAATTGTTTATGTGCACGAAAGGTGTTCATAACCTGACACCCAAAGCAATATGGATTTAGTTTGATAGTATTTTCTTTACAATTGATCTATATATGGCATTCACTAAACTAGTTAGTACAAATTAATATTAGTGGTACATATAAAAAGTAAGATATGCAGTCAATTACAAACCTGGCAGTATTTTTAGATAGACTATGTATTTTAAAGTCTCACAATGAAACAATAAAAAAGGCAGGAATCTCCTCAATTAATAGAGCTCCAATAAGACATTTGCACTTGGTGTGTTTCTCATTAGCTTACAAGCAGGCCAAGTCAGTCTGAATACACTGCACCAGAAGATAACATAAGGGTCCTAAAATTTGGAATTTTTTAAATAAAATTTAAGTGCAATAGGTTCCATTAAATTGTATTTCTGTTGAAATGTGTAAAACAACCGTACATAGAAACGTATTGGATAAAAATATTCACTTTTGCAAATAAAACTGCACTTACATTTTCAAATCAGATTTAAATTTATATTTTTGCAGACTTCATCAGCATGACTTGACTATTTAATTTGGGTTGATGTGCCTTCTGCTATCAAAAGATATTACATATCTACCACTTATTTTACATTAGGTATTTTTATTATGTTATGTTATCAAACACTGGCTTTCCACACGGCATAATCCATATTTGAAGCCTTCATCAAATTTGTCTGTACAATGGTCACTATATTTTCAATGATAAATGTCTCTGTACAATATTCACAAATTCTCTCCATTGTGATAAAAAGGCAAAAATAAATAAAGAGCTTAAAGAAAGGAAATGCTGCCTAGACTGTGAGCTTTTCCTTTTATCTTCTCCCAGCAGATGCTAGTCTCCTCAGGAGATGAAGCTGGCTAGCCAGGATTGTTTCTCTTCCTCTTATTTGGGCTGTGACTGGGATCTTGTTTCAGTTCTTGGTATTGCACCTGTTTAAACACAACGTTCAGAGAGAAACTGGTCAGGTGGCCACTTACCAGCAAAAGAAAGAGCACCAAACGAATAAGCTTTTTTTTCCCCTGGGGAAAGAAGTGCTATTCTCCTTCAAGCTGTATGAGATCTGCAGCTGGGATGCAAAAACAATAGAATGATAGATCTAAAGTAAGAAGAAAAACAGCATTAGAAAAATCCTACGAGGAAATAAAACAGGATACTGATTCAAACTTTAGTGAAGTCTTTTTGTTTTCCAGATTACACTGAAAATAAACATCCAGTTGAAAGAGATGCATAAAAATTCCTTACAATTTGTTTCTTAAAACAGTCTCAGGTTCTGCAAAACCCACATCATGTAGAGGGGCAGATTCAGACCCAGTATATGCAAGTGCAACTCCTGTTCACTCCAGGTATGAATTTAACCCACCATCTGAAAATGCTGAAAGTATATTCTCTTGATCTACATGCTGTAACGCTTAAGAGTTCATGTAAAATCCCTCGCCACACTACAAGGGCATAAACATCATAACATATTTTTAAAGGGCGACTTCATCTCTTCTAGTCAATAAAACAAAAAACCCTACCTCAGAAAAATAGATAGCAACAACCACTCAGATCACAGTGCTACCACAAGACACTGGGCTAAACAGCCTGTCATTGACTACACTATTGAATTTCCTCTCTTCAGGGGATGACGACCTCAGGCCTTCCTACAACAAGCCCCACCTCTGTGTTACTCCAGTGATATTTACAACGGTTCCTAGCCATTGATTAATACAAACTTCATCACCCACTACCATTTCCCAAACATTCTTCTTTTTTACTGATTGGCTCTGAGCTAAAGGCACAACTATGGCAAAAACGAACTCCTTCCTAACTAGAAAAAAAGTACAGCAGACTCACCAGCCTGTTTGAGTTTTAATGTGTATGGGCCAGAGAAAATAGTCAAAACAATATTCTACAGTTTTGTAAATTACAGAAAAGCCACAGAGTTTAAAATATATATATATATACACACCACTTGTACATCTGAGGGAATTCTGGAAAGGAAGTCAAGTAGCTCATTGTTATCAATTGCATATGGACTTCGAAGTTTCTTTGTAAATTTATTGATACCTGGAAAAGTGATAGTTCAAACATTATTAAAATTACTGGAGGTTTTATATCATCAGTTATTAAAAATACATTTCTGGCAAACCTGACAAAGATTTTAAGATTTATTTCATAGGCTGATTTTTAGCATTAACTTAGTAAATTGTAAACTTAGTAAAGCCTGGTCTGTCGTACAAAGTTAGGTTGGCATAAATTGACTTTCATCAACCTAGTTTTCCATGCGTTTACACCCAAATATTTTTCCTGCCAGTATGTGCACACTATTACAGTGACGTAATGACACAGCCGACCTACTTTAGGTGACACAGTGGAGTGGAAACACTGTTACCTACATCAACTCTTAACTGGCCTCCAGAAGCCATCCCACAATGTTCCTGTCCCTGTAACAGTGGCCGCTCCAGTCACAATTTAAAACTCGACTGCCACGAGGTCATAGGCCAGAAGTCGCCAATCTTCTCTCACTCCCTTTAAAATGTTC
This sequence comes from Pelusios castaneus, assembly GCA_007922175.1. Lineage (NCBI taxonomy): Eukaryota > Metazoa > Chordata > Testudines > Pelomedusidae > Pelusios > Pelusios castaneus. Next base: position 10,093,576 of record ML685830.1, read on the forward strand.
TTTGTGTTTTTGAAATTCCTTTTTGTAACTACCCCTCCACTCACAGAAGACACCCGTCAGCACGCCTTTGTTGTGCGCATCTGACCATCCAACCTGGTTAGCGCCAAATACACAGAGGCACCTGCTGAAAACAGGCCAGAAGTTCTAGATCTACTTGGCCTGTAAGAAGAGACTGTCCAAGTATAACTATAGAATAGTCTTAGAAATATTGACAGCTATATGCATATTGCACAGGGCAGGCTGAAACAGGCATGAGAGGGGGAAGCAGCAGTGCCACCTAAAAAGCAAAGGAACTTTGCCAGGGATACCGGAAGGTGAAGGAGGAAACAAATCTAGATGTTGCCCCCAAAGCTGCCTCTTTTACAACAAACTTCAAGCCATTCTTGGTGGTAACCGTGGGCGTCGCTGACGCTGGGCCAATGGGGCCCATGCCCTGATTGTGTTTGCTAGCCTCAACTTCCTTGCCCGTGTTAGCTGGGGGCAGGGCGTTTTTAAATGACTTGGGAGGGAACATTTCACACTTTACCGGTGCAAGTTAGACTTGTAAAAAAGTTAACACTTAACAGGACAGTTTCTACGCAAAAGAATAAATGGACACAAATCTGACATCAGAAATCACAACGTTAAAAAGCCAATGGGGGAACACTTCAATCTCCCTGCTCACTCCACTGACAACTTGTTAATAGCTCAAACAAATGAGCAACAAATCGCAGCTTCAAAGAGAAACTGCAGAATTGGAACTTGTATATAAATTTGACACCGTTGCCTCAGGGTTAAACAGGGAGTACGGATTTTATTCTCATTACAACAGGTGATTTGACCTCACCTTCCTCTATGTGCTGTTCCCCAGTGTTTGAATCCCAACACCTATTTTGATTTTCTGTTACAGCCTGACCTGATCCTGTGTCATACATTTCCCTGCATTTAACTTCCTCCTATTCTCTAAGTCCCGCATCTGACGAAGGGGGATTTTCTCCCACAAAAGCTCATGTGCTAAATAAATTTGTTAGTCTTTAAAAGTGCCAGAGGACTCCTTGTTTGTTTCACTTTATCTTTCCAAGTCATGTTAAAGCACCCACCCACCCAGGTCTAAGGCTTTCCAATCAACTTCAAAACAGCCTGACTTAAAAAAAAAAAAAAAAAAAAAAAAAGTCAACGAAGAACAGAAAGCAGTGCTAAGCAAGAGCCTGATGAGCTATACTAGGATTCGCCTACAAGGAAAAAAAAAAACTTAGTAGGCTGGAGGGAAGAAAAACCCCTCTTAATAACTTCTTTTCCCTCTTCCCAAGCTTAGTTTGTTTAAAGTGTAAACTGTGAGGGGAATGGGGAGCAGGACAGAATACTTTAAAGAGACTTACCCATTAATGGGAGATTGTTCAGTTTGCTGAAAGGGGGACGACAATATTTGGAAGTCAAGCAAGGCCAAGGATGGGGGGGGGGGTTATGGGCTTGTGCCCCAAATCTTTTTCCTATGCAGCAATGCCCCTGGTGGTGACTGCACCAGCAAGCACCCTGCTAACCATGTGAACACTTTTCTGGAGCCTGAAGCAGAGATCCCCTGCAGTGCAGAGGGTGTGGAGTGAAAGAGGGTAATTTTAAATTGTTGGACACCAAGTAATTTTAAAAATTACTAAAACTGTTTACTTTAGAAAAACTCAAAATATTAGGCCAGCTCTTACTAATTGTTTCTCTGGCTGTCTGTTCAGGGATGTGGCTCCACTATTTAGCCACAGGGGTTCTTTTACCATGGTTAAGCCCAAGGAAAATAATTATAATTATGAATCAGGGATCTTTTATTACTAAAGAAAGGAAAAACAAAACATTAGACACCACAAATGAGAGGACATAAATAAATCACTAGTGCCTTCCATTATCTTCTTGTAAATTTCTGTGTATCATTGTATAGCAACTTTAAAATAGATTACACCCTTGAGAGTGAACCATCACAGGGGACAGGGGAAAAGGATTGCTTTTGTCTTGGTAAAAGACCACCAAAGTATATTGTTTCCCAAAATTATTTTGAGTAGAGTTTAGTGTTCTATTATATACTTAAACTGTTTATGTACAGGCAAATTAATCTGTTTAAGGCCAAGTGGATTTTGTTGGTTATTTATAAGAAAACATTTTATATCTGGAGAAAGGAACCAATCCTAACTAAATCCTATGAAACTGAAGAAAACACTTAAATTAGTTACCTAGAAGAAGACATTTAAGGAACTGTCTTGAGACAAGCCAATTAATCAATATTAAGAATCCTAAATCCAATTAAAATCCATTGTTGCTCTGTTTGCCAGCATTTCCCTGTCTCCAGGAATGTAGTGTGACCATCTGATAATTAAAATATTAAGATTCTCCTGTTAATTTTCAACATTTTAATATTTCAAATCATTAGAAGAGTCTTGGTAGTGTCTTGGTTAACTCTCTCTCACAAACTGCGCTGACATTTTGGGGAGGTTTCCTTGGACTAGTTTCTTCTTGAGTCTTTTTTGTCTTCCGCCTGTGGGACTGTGGCACAGCTTGCTGGATGGGTTTTGAGGTGCTTGCTGTCTAAGCAGAGTGACTGAGTTTAAGGGGGGATTTTTTTCCTCATTTTGTTAGTTTGATATGAAATTATTCTTTCCCCCCCCAAACGTCCAAAAGACTCCTCTGTTTATACAGAAGTTCTGTTCTTAAAACAATCTTTAAAATTAAGTAGTTCTAAGAGTCTTTAACTTAAATAAAAGTTGACAACTTTGGACTCGATTTGATTCTTCTCTTCCAGAGTTGGTTACGGGTTTGCTTGTGCACTGTCAGTAAGCCCCATTAATATGGCTATTCTACGCTTAATGGCTTCTTACACTGGCTTAGAAAGGTCATTAGATTCCATGTTGATACATATAGAAAGCATTTTAACATTTCCATAGCAATCACATTAGGCATATTAGGAAGTTTTTATTTAACTAATCTATTTAAAAGTCTGCATTTCACAGAAGTGTTTTGTCATTTCAACATTTAAGAAAAAGGTTTGTTTGAAACATCTCCAACTAAATGTGTTTTTCTTTAAAGCTTTTAAGAAGACAAGCAAGAAATAAAAGCAGAAATCTGGAATATCTTTGATTAGCTCTAACAGTTCATAACATAACTAGCCAAACATATATATTAGATTTCCAAACATCGTGACTATAACATTCTTATATCTGTTTATACGGCAAAGGTGCATGCAAGTTTTTAATGACTAATAAAATTATGATAGCTTAATTTCTTAAGTAATTTTTGCATCAATATTGAGGTCTTTCCCCCACAAGGAAGGGGTGGGGATGGAAATGTAGCAGGGACCATACTGAGAGGCAGAAGCTAGATGAAACTCTGCTAGAGTCAAATCAGTCCCACTAGGCAAAGACAGATGAGTGGGAAGGGAGCTCAGGTAAAGTGACATAGTAGAGTTCGGTTACCCAATCCACATCAGACCATTTTCTGCACATGGATCTGCTTTTTGTTGATGCAGGCAGAAGGGGGCCATGTAGAGCACTATGTTTATCTCAATAGGGATATCTCTTATGTTTGTGAGAGATGGCAATGCAGCTTTCATGGAGATGCTCAGCAATCCTCTTCCGTAGATTGCTAGGGATCACATCCTTTTTTCTTCCTCCACAATAGGAGGGTTTCCCACGCCACTGTATAGGAAGTGCAGCTGGCACTGCTGTAGTAAACAGGTTTGCAGCATACCTGCCCCCTGGCTTTGGGATGACAGTTGCAGTTGGGTTCTCTGTGACTGTCATGCTCAGAAGTGAAACATCAGCCAAAAACTCACCACTGTCTGTAAAAATAGTGCCACTTTCCTTATGTCCCTACTCACAGAGGTGTGCCAAAAAATAATTAACGTTTCCATGCAACAGAACACTTCTCCTCGGCTAGACCACACTCACCATGATTTGAACTGCTGAACAGTAGTGAGGCACTTCAAAGAAAAAGCTAAGTGACAATTAACATTTCACGTTAGTGATATATAAGGGAGTTTTGAGACTTATCCTTCCCTTTCCATTGGGACTGTATAGCAGTAGTGTATCTTTATATTTTAATCAGCAAACTCTGGTGTGGTGGCCTCTAATGGTGCCCAGGAATGTCTGACCCTATCTGAAGGAGAAAGAATAAGATTCAGGCAAATATACTCCAATCCTCTGCTGCCTCAGACTGGGAACATAGGGCTTGGAGGAGACCTATGACCATGACTGTTAAGGAGGACTGTGAATGGAGAGAGCAGTTTCTGCAGGAGAGAGGAAAAGACAGAGGTGCATTGGGAAGTGCAGCAGGACATCATGCGTTTGCTCACACAACACACTTTGATGTTGCAGAGCAGCATTGACCTACTTGCCTAAAATCCTGGATCCAGCAGCCTTTCCAGTCACTGGAGAACTTCATAGTCATTGCAGTCATCAACATACCAGGTTGCAACCTAGTCTACATCCTTAACTCTATCACTCCACACTGGGGAACCAAAAGAGGATTCGTAGCTCCCTATACACAGACCTGTGAAAAGTGCGCTGTGCATGTGTAGCCACACCCTACTATAATATAGTAGGTTTTATATATATAAATATTAGTGATCACTCTTTACTTTCTTTTTAGTTGACATTTTCAAGTATGATTTACCCTGTTACAGTGTTGATAAAGAATTTAAGTTGGTGTGCTTGTTTGCTCTTTAATTTTACCACCAGTCTCTTTGAAAACACAGTTCTATTTTTGGAAACTCGGTAACCTTATTAGTTTACACCAAGCATTAGAGAATTCATAGTGGAAAGCAAAACCCACCCATATTTAATCTCCAGAATGAGACTCACTTTCATAAATGCATCAGACAATACTAGTGTGGTTGACTGTTAAAAGGGTCTGTCTTTAAGGCCAAAGTGACTGCCAGCTGATGGAAAGCATTGCAACTTTCCACAGCATGACTGCTACTTATTTCTCCACTGTCAACACAGCTCTCAGTTTGGTGTCTCTGTACTAGAGGTTGGGGAAGAGCTCAGCACACAGATCATGGAGTGTGGCATCAGAAAGTTCTGAAGTCGGTGCTAATCATTGCAAACATGCATTACAACAAGATCCTGTTAATCAGTCTTAGTTTCTTGGCCCCATTTAGAGCTGCCAGCAGCAACTTGGCTTTTTTCTCCCTTTCTTCATTCTCCCCATCTGCATCTGGGTACTGTGCTTAAACATCTCTGCATCTTCCTTATCATATCCTGCTTGTAGTAGCCCTGGGGCCAGAGGGCGCTCCAGACCCAACCCCACTCTGGCCAGTCAGCACTGGGAGGCGGGATGACTGGGGGGCCGGATGGCGTGCAATGCAGGGCCCTCCAACGCAGCTGTGCTAGAGCAGCTGTGGGGGTGGCCTTGCTGCGGCTGCAAGACAGCTGGCCCTGCCCCGGGCAGAGCAAACTGGCTGGCCCACCCGCTCTACCCACAGGGGTGGGTCAGCCCGTGCAGGGGCGGGGCAGAGCACAGAGCCCGGCCTCTGACTCTGGGCCCCCCTCAGCACCTGCAGGGCAGGAGCGCTCTCAATGATCCTGCCCTGCTGGTGCTGAGCAGGGCAGTGATGGATTATCGCAGGGGTTTTAGGGGCTTGAGCCTAGGCCCCCTTTTTGGCTGGGGCCCAGGGTTTAAGCCCCTGCGATAACCCGCTCCTGGGGGTAGCAAGGGGAGGGGTGGAAGCACAGATCCTGGCCTCTGGGCTGTAGCCAGCCCCAGAGGTGGGGAGGGAGAATGAATCCTAGCCTCTGGGCCAGCCCGTCCTGCCCCCAGCACAGGAGGGGGGCAGGCAGGGCCTCCCTTAGGACAGCCCTGCAGCTGGCTGCCCAACTTCTGGACCTGGGGAACCAGCTGTCCAGAGAACTGGGGAGTCCTGGTATCTCACAATATTTAATTCCAGAGACACTAAAACATGATGTTTTTAAAATATCCAATGTGCTGCTGGGGCTAGCAGAGTCCCTGGCTCCATGCAGCTTCAACTCTGAACATTCAGGGACTGTCATGGAGGGAGGGATCCTGGAAGCCCTAACAGCTGCTGACTGATAACAAAACTGCACGTCTGTTTCAGTCAGCGCCACCGGGATCCCTGGAAAGCATATTTCTCCCCAGAAATGTGTTTCTGAAATTAAATACTACAGGACTTCACTTCCACAAAAAAAATTTAGATTCTTTGGGACAAATTTTATGAAAACAGGAAATTTTGATTTCTTGATTCACTCTAATGGTAATTGTTCATTTGGGGGGGGAGGGGGGAATTGTTTGTTTGTTTTTAACACCTTATAGTATTTCATAGTAAATCAAGTAAATCTTTACTCTTCTGCTTCAAAACTCTCAGATTCTATTTCTTTATTAAAGCTCCTTTCATGGTTTTGTTTGAGTTTTGAATGTGTGTTTTTACACAGGAATATTTTTATACTAGAAAGCTTGATCATCTAGTTTTCCACAAAATAAAAACTGTACTGGTTTATTCAAAATGGCAATCAAAGTTCAAAGGCACCAAGCATATCTTAAAAACTAGGCTAAAACAACATTTCTAATTATAATTGCTATTGCATCATTAGACCCCAGGTCTCAATCACTCCATACGGCTCCAGGATTTTATGTTGGAAAGGCCTAGTTCGTGGGCTGTGCATACAAAATATGATCAAAGCAGGGCCCACAGGTGGCACAAGACACCCAGAATCCCACATTGCCCAGAGCAAGCTGGGATAGCAGTCAAAATGAACAGGGTCTGCTCTCTGGGTTTTGGGACCAGGCTAGTTAGAAGGTGAACTGATTCAGTGTCTCTTTCAGGCAGCTTTTGCTGGTAGATCACCTGTGGAACTCTAGCCAGATGATAAAGCTTCATGTCCTTAGCAGAATGCATATAGTACAGCAGCACTGGTACCATCACCGGCCTTCCACAGAGTGAATCCACAAACCTCCACAACTGTCCTATGATGCATGGTGTGAGGAGAGGAGAAAGTTGCACCCTGTGGCAGAATTTCTGAGGCCCAGCCACATCCATTTAAGGGAACAAATTCAGCGGGGAGGAACTGAGAAATCAAGTGTCTATCCTAGACCTTCCCAGACTGGGGCCAGTGGACCACCTGCTAGTAATTCCAGGAAGAGCTGGCAGACAAAGAATCAGCTGCTTCTTGGTAGCATCTGAAGAGACTGGATAGCTGTAAAAATAGCTATAAATAAGGAGAAACAAAGCTTTATCACATAAGAGGAGGAAGTGATAGGAGCCACTCTCATAACTGGAGACTGTGGCTGGACAAGAGCCATCAATGGGAGAAAAGTGTTCAGGAAGAATGGAACCAGGCACCATGGGGAAAAGGAGTGGTCAAAGCAGAGGACTGGGAGCTCAAATGCCCCAACAAGAGTCAGGCAAATCAGAAGGCATGGTAGGAAGTAGCCAGAGAGATGGGGCAAGTAGTTTCTCTTGCCTGAGACCACTCAGCATGCTGCAATAGGATCCCTGTTAACCAGGGTGGTGAGGTGAAGCAAGGCATGGTGGGGAGAGGGAAGAGAAGAAAAATGACATATATGGGAGGGGAACTGAAGTGAAGAGCAAAAGGAAATGGGTGATTAAGCCATTTTAATAAGAACTAAAAATACATCAATACTTTCCTAATATTACTTCTCCACGTAAGCAGCGGTATTCGCCACCGGGATGCTGCACAACTGTGAACAGGATTAGTAACAGGTGGTCCATAAGGGAGACTGCACAAGTTTGAGAACCCCTAGATTATGCAGAGAGAAAGAGCAAAGAGCCCTTTGGAATGGAGAGTCTGGCTGAAAAAAATGTATTCTGTAGGTATGTGACAAAGTGAGCCTACCCCACACTAGAGACAAGGTAGATGACCATGTATTTGGGGTGGAGAAAGTCCCACCCCTTAGACTGTACTGAGCATGCTCCAACTCCTATTTCAGTACAAAAGGAACTAGCCCAGTGAGCTCATTCAGGGTTGACTGCCAAGAAAGAAGGACATTTGGCAGAGGCTCCAGCAGGGAGCTGCTACAGCCCCAGCTGTGGGAACCGGAGACCTGATCAAAGACCAGCCACCCCATGGCCAGTTGTCCAGGTAACTACAGATGCTGGGGAACCCAAAGACCCCAACAAGACCCAAGCAAAGTCTCCTGCCTGAGACCGGTCAGCATGTTGCAGTAGGATCCCTGCTAACCAGGGTGGTGACCACTCCCATCATGGAGAGGGCCCTGGGCAGGGATGCAGTTGAGACAGGTGGGCCTGCATCCCTCTGTCTCCCCTCTCACTTCTCTTGGGGTGACAGCAAACTGCTACCTAACCATCATACTACTGAGCTGCACCAACCCCTGCTATAGTTATGGACTATTTGCTCGTGAAGCCCTGATCATGATACTGACTAACCATTGGGCCATAGTGCGTCACAGCCACGGGCAAATAGGACCCTCAAAGTGTGATACAGAATGCCTACCCCCCAATGGAGTGCAAAAGAAGGGGTAGCAGTGCCAATTCAATCTGCCATCGTATGGAGGAAATTCCTTAAGGAGTAGAGTTGCCTCACTAAACAGCAGTATGGCCAGATGAATTTGCAAAGCAGCTCAGAAACAATTTTCATGTCTTTCACTAAAACCCAAATAAAAATGAGTATCTGCTTTTAAATGCAGGAAAAATGAATGGGAAGAGAAGCTGAACAAACACCAGGGAGGGCAGAAACTCCAAATAAAGCAAAAATGTGTTTGTAGGGTTCCATTTCAAGAGCAGTTTTCTGGACTTAATATGTCTTAAGCCAGCAATTTAAAATTCAGTCACACCTGATCTGTGTGTGGGGGTGGGGAGGCGGGAATGCAATTTTGGAAACAATCCAAAGGGCTGTCCCTCATGTCAAGGGACAGTTATCAGTAAAAAAAAGTTAGAAGTAAGATGAAATCTTAACAGGAAAAGATGGTGACACCTCATGCCTGCCTCTTTCATTTGTATAGATTTTTCTCCCCAAAACTTCTTAACTGTTTCCTGTTTCTTCTATGTTTATAGATTATTGACTACAAGTTTTCTGAACTGTATAATCAGTTTTGGTGCCATTTCATTTTTGTGAAAGGACTCAAAATATCCTGCCTCCACCCAAATTTGCGTCAAGCTTCCTAATCCTGATTTAGGCATAAGAAAATAAGTTATTTGAAGTCATTTTAATGATTTTATATGTTGTCCGTGGAATCTGAAAATGGACTTTTCTAAGACTTGAGTTTTTCAAAAAGGAAAGCTAGTCACTCCAACGGCCTTAATTGCGACAACTTTCTCTGTACAAGGTGTGTAGTTACAGAATGCAGGTACAGCTGCTCCAGAGTTGAATTTGTGTTAAAAATGTATGATTAAAAATGTTGAGATACTGTAAAGTATACCAGATATTAAGGTAGCTTTTCTAAATCAGTATAAAGAAAATAGCTAAGCCTATGCGAGAGATTAGCTGTCTTCTCCAAAAAATTAAAAAAAAATCCAACCCACTTTGTGTTCATTATCCACCAGTAAAAGAGCATATCTATTTTTGTTAGCCTAAAGGTGACCCTTTAAACAGGTGTCTAAGCACTGTGTTTACATAAACTTTCATAAGATGAAGTGCTGCAGCAAAAACATATTGTCCTAAATACACTATATAGATTGAAATACCCCTCTTTGTGTATAAGTGGTGAAAATAAATCAGAGTAATATCTAGACAAAGTCACACTTTGATATATGAAGAATCCTCATGGCTACATGTTTATAGTATGAGGAAGGCTGGAGTGCCAGACAAGAAAAATGCATTTTGCAGGTGGGCCTATATTTTTACACATTTGTGATTTTTAACTAACCTGTCTGTTTCCATCATGGAATAGCTTCATGACCATAAATACAGAAAACTACTGACAGTATAACTCATCCCTTAAAAAACAGTTTGTTCTAAGTGGCACAGACAGTTTAAAAAAAAAAAGCTTTACTTACCCCAGACAAGGACAATGTATCTCAGTGGAATGAAATACAGGATGACTGTGAACACACAGAGGGCAACAATTGCCAGCCAGCTTAAGAATGGGACAGTCCAGCTGAATGTACTGAATGAAAAATTAACATAAGTCAGAGTTTAATTCACAGAATTAATAAGAGAACAAATAACAGGCAGGCAGACTAAAACTCTGTAAATGGAACAGTCTCTCTTCAGCAGTCAGAGGACTGAAACTGCATATGAATGCATGGATATTGACTATGCTGGAGATCTAGGGCTTGATCCCACCTGCCAAGAAAATGAAATAAGAGCTTAGTCTCTCTATCGCACATAGTATGGCACCTGCATGCCAGTAAAAACACAATGCTTATGCTCTTGGGAGTTTTAATACTTTCCCCTATTTTAGCCCCAGCAAAAGACCAAAACAAAAAACTTTCCTTCTCCCAAATTTATATGCAATGGCAACCTCAGGTCCCTGTCCTCTGCTCACTTGCTCAAACTGAGTCCAAGGCATCCCTCCACTCTTAACTAGAACGAGTATTATACAGTGCCACTCAAGTTATCTGAGCTGATTCTCCCCATGCTCTGTCTGAAACATGGGCAGAGAAAGATGTCAAAAGATGATCAGAGGGCACTTCTTCCGCTGTTTAACTTATGGCATCACTTCCTGAAAGTGAGCTTTCAATCACAGTGGGGGGAACTGAATAAAAAGTGTGTGCATGCGTGTGCAAGGTAGGCAGTCCTTTCACACTACTGCTAGTGGGTTAGTGGAAAGGCAGGTATGGATGGGTTGTTTTACTGAAGGTGAGGGACAATATAGAGAGAAGAGGAAAGAAAAAAAATTAGAAAAAGGAAACAAGAATCTATACCAATCTCAAAAAAAGGAAAGGCATTATTCTTTCAAAAACAAAGGAAAAAGAGAGGGGTTAGGCTCCAGCAAAAGTTTCACAGAAATGAGCTGTCACATCAAGCCATCAGATTAGGAAATTGCAAAGTGTGGATCCCAAATCTCCAACTGTAATAAATATCAGCTGAGCAACCAATTTTTCAGAGTCTGAAATACAGGGAGAAAGGAAATGCCAGCCAATAAGTCTTGAAGCAGCTATGTTGTGGGTATCCCATCCTGAAGTGGAGTGAAGAGATGAAGGCCAGATGGCCAATTTAAAACAATCCCAGGGGAAGTTTTGTTAAATGGAGTTTGGTTAAAAGGGATTGTTATTTAAAAGTCACCACCACTCCAAGGATGCTCCCTGGCAAGGGAAGTATGGTTTTGGCTCTGAACAGGTGGACAGTGTTCCTTTAAATTATTACTATATATGTACCCTGATCATTCTGGCTAAATGATTCTGGCTTATGTAGTTAAAATCATTACTGTTGTCTGAAATGTTAGCTGTAATTTTTCATAATGATCTCTGGCTTTTTTTGTTTTGTTTTGTGTGTGTGTCTTTTTCCTTCCCAGCAATTTTGACATGTCTCCAGAGTGAACATTATGTAAGTGTCATTTGCTGTAGGATCACTCCCTTTCTTCTGGGGGACACCTGCTCATTTCCCTTCTTCTGCATGTATTTGGGGTGAACAGAAGGTTCAGGGTCTGCTCGCACTCTTATGACTTGCCTTCGTGCTGTGGATCACAGACACCCCATGTGTGGGAACACTGGCTCCTCACTTAGCAAAACCTCCTTATGTGCTGTGTTAGCACTGTCTTCAGTACAATTTTAGTATTACATTTTTAGGAACAAATTAGAAAGATTTATAGGAAGTGTCATTAATCTCATTTTGTTTAGCAAGTTATGTTGCTCTCTTTTCTTATACAATGGAACAAAAAATTTAGTGCCAAAAGGTACAATATAAAAAAATAATCACGATAACTTTCCTATGCAGCCTTTTAATAGAAGGTTTCTTTCAAAAGAGGGCTTAGTTTTATACCTTGCCCAATATAAAGTGCCTGTGCCTGCCTCTGCTAGTGTCTCTGGCCTGGTTTGAAGTTGCAGAATGCACCATTTTACACAAATACTCCCACTGGAAGATCTCGTGGATTTTTCCTTTGTCACATGATGCACAATGGGCTATGATCTATGTAACTTTTCTGTTACTTTTACAACGTAAATGTGTAGTTTGATCCAAAATGTGACAATCAAGGTTCCTGTTTGAATGCTATACTGTATTGTTATGGCATTACGTTCCCTGCAGCATCATGTATGTGTGCAGTTGCGAAGCATGTTACATAGTACAGACCCTCAGGAGTGTCTCTAGTGGGGCTTTTTTTGTGATGGTACTCAGGGGTACTGAGTACTAGCACCTTTTTTTCACAGTGATGAAGTCCCAGCTCCTGTTGCTGCCGCTGCCAGCAGCCCCAGGTCCCTGGCAGAATACCAGCACTTTTAAAAGCAAACAAAAAAACAAAAAAAAGCACTGGTCACTTGTCTCTAGAACAAGTTGAGAACTACATAAAGGGAATCACACAGTGGCCCAGGAGGAGAGGGGAGGGGCTGTGGGGGATTGAAAGTTATGCAGACATTTTGAGTGAGAGAAAGAGACCATCTTAGAAGAAACTGCAAGATACTCAGCCTATCCACATGTCCAGGAGGCACTAGGCTGGCCGAATTCCACCAAACAGCCAGTCTTGTGGGTAAGAACAATGACAATAAGATAAAGTATGATCTTAGATAGTGTTATTAGTTTAGCATGCATGTTAATCTCTTTTCTTTGCTAGTAGCAATCCCTGACTCATTTATTAAATGATTGTGCACTGATTTGCTATATACTCACTTTAAATCATATCCTAATCAATAAACTAGTGGTTGTTGTATCTAAAGCTGTGCGAACTTTAGAAGCTGTGAATCAGAGTGGCTGGGCCAGTCCATTTCATTGTCAAATGGATGGGCGTGTGTCTATGGTGATTGGGGGTGGGTCCCAATCTCTGTAGGATGGGGGTTCCCAGTGTGTGTCTTGCTTGGGGACTGTCCCATAAGTGCCCAGTGGACGCACACCCACTACCTGGGACTGATTACACTCAGGAGGCTGGTGTGGACTGACTTGTAAGTGAGTGGTCACCTGGCAAAGGGGGGTAAGTTGGAGTTCAGGATCACAGCAGCACATAGAACAAAACCAGAGAGTGGCCTGTCACACCCTTTTAAAGCCATTGTTCTGAAATTCATAGATTACAACTTTCTTTAACACCATTCTCAGAGTTATAAGGCTAGTCTTCATTGATGGCGGCAAATTTGCCGCTATCAGATTGATCTTCCCAATCGACTAATCAGGTCTGTGAAGACCCACTCAGCCGATTAAGAAGTCAATCACTGAAGACTAGCCCGGCAACTAGATTAGCGCTGAATCTAAGGGAAGGCATTTCCAGTCAACTCAGTGCACAGAAGACACCACGGTAAGCAGGTGGTAGGCAGTAGAAGGGAGACACGTAACATATTTTAAGTGATTTGGTTATCTACCTTCAACTGCTGCCTAAATCCTGCCATGGTATAGACCTGCCCATAGAGTTTAAGGCCAGAAGGGAACAGCAGATCATCTGGTATAGCCTCCTGTTTATCACATGCCACCAACACTACTCACTCCCTAAACTCAAATAATCTTTATTCTAAAACACTTACTACTAGCCTATTAATAGGTGAAGGAAAACAGCATCTGAGAGCACAAGCAGCTTCACAAACCTGCAGACTGACCCTTTGCTGATATACCATTTTCTTCTGATTAATTTCCACTGATAGTTTTTATATTGTGGCTATATCACTGTGCATATATTGCAGTCTCATGAGTATGGAATACAAAGGAACAGTTAGGCCAGATCAAGGCCAGACCAAACCTAGTACAGGGAAGTGTGAAGCCTGAAACCTTGGACCCTGGAGAGTATTCAAAATTAGACAGGAAAACAATGCTTTGACTGTCACTCCCACCTTTAGAGCATACTGAGTACTACAGGAGCCCCGCTGTTAGAGGCTGTTGAGGGGATTCTCTGATTCTTTTCGGCTGCACTGCCATAGCAGAGAGGAGATTGTAAATGCTTTGCACCAAACAGGTCATCTGAGAGGGACCTGTACCTGACTTCATATTGGCAGAAGTCCAGGCTGAACTTAGTCCTCTCTTTTAGTTGAGAGAATCTTTATGGAATGTTTCTGGTCTCAAATAATAAACATTAAATTACTCCTTCATTTAACATGTCAACCACATACCAAACTTCCTGTAGTGGGCCAGCATCAATCAAAAGCAAACACTGCATAATTTTGTTTTCAAAAACAGTCTATACATATGCTGTATAGTTTTAATCACTGCTTATTTTTTAAGGTTTAAGCAAGTTGGTAAAGCATATATTGTAAGCACAAAGACTATATATTACACATAAAATAGGGTGAGAAATTGTTTTCAAAGTAACATGATCTAAACAAAACCTTCCTTGTAGCAGAATACATGTGTATCTTTAAAAATCTCTGAAATCCTTATTTAGGTCTGCTTATTTCTTTTATCATGACTTTGTACTAATTGTCTAGGTTAAAAAGAGTATTATGTCTCTCAACTGATAGACAGTCGTATTTCTTACTTCAAAGCCACTGTTCTGATTCTTTTCCAATTCATATATTTCTAAATTTCAGAATTAAAATGACAGGACTTTCATGCATCCAAAGGCCAGCATAAAGCAAAGTAAATAATGATGAGCAATAATACACCATCCAAAACTGTTGTCCCCTTCCACAAGAACGTAACACTTTGCAGCTTGTTTGAAGGGAAAAAATGTGAGCACCATCAGAGAGCAATCCAGAACCAATGTGTCAGCACTCACTTCTTTATCCTTTCGCCAAAGGAAGCCACTTCATCAAGGACATTCTGGACACTGATGCACACCTCCTGGATGGCATAAAGTTTATTCATAAATCCTTTTTTTTCACTATCCTAAAAAATGAAAATAAAAAGGAAGTAGCAATAATTGTGTGAATTTTTTTTACCGTAACCATTGTCCTTTATATAAATATATTTATTTATTTCTGAAGTAAATTTCAAAATCACATATATTACAGATCCAGACAAAGCTCATCAGTAAAGAGCCAGGATTTAATCTTAGATACTACAATTATTTCCCTCTATTTTTAATATTGTGTATATTAATATATTAATTGGGTGCACAATGGTGCATAGTGTGTGTGTGTGTATAAAGTTCAAAGTTCAAGCTCAAAAGTTCACCTCTTTGGCTTATTATATTAAGGATGCCAATTTCATATCCTGTGAACTTTAGTTAGTGATAGGCAGCTATTATTACAGCTCAGTTTCCTGAGTTGCACTTTTTTCAGCTGATGGGGCTATCCACATTTCAAGATAAAAGCTCCTTTGGAAATACAGGGAGTGAGAAACCAAAGAAACCAGACACATTTCAGGTCCTAAGGGCAGGCTGATAGCCTTAGAAAATGACTTGTCAAATTTCTGTATGATATATTTCCCCCTCCTCTCATACCATTGGGCAGGGATTACTTTGAATTGGACTGAGATACAGTATTGGGAAATGCCAAATGAATTAACTTCAATATGATAGGAAGGTTTCCAGCTCCTCCCTTCAGCTCTGAATATTATAGATACACATAAAAATGAACCCTTATACTGCTGCTTCTCTACTGCACCCACTATGCCACTATCATTCATCAATATTTCAATAAATTTACTGCCTGGTAGGACATCCCTGGTGTGTCCACAGCACACCCCAGACAAACCGGGATGCACTATTCAGCAGCAGCCAGGTGTGTGTTTAAACTGTCCGCCATGCCAGTGACTTCTACCATCACTTCTATTTTACCACTAAATTCGACCAAGGAGCATTTGCCCTCTTCCTTTTGCCCCTTTTAATATTCTGAGTCCCAGTACTTATGCAAGGTGTCACCACAAATGCCTTACAACATACTTCGTATAGTCAGCTGTTTTAGAGGCTTGTAATGAGTCAGACCTAAAAGAGAAAAAAATATTCTGGGACTGTCCAGGAGAGGTGGCATTCTGTAAGGAAGTTTGGTTACTTCCTTAGTTATCCAGGTTTCCAAACTACTGGATTTTTATTCATAGAGCCATCACTTTATCTAACAAGATTCCAGGATTGTCACTCTGAAACCTAGATGTTTAAACAGTCAGCACACCTTGCTGTAGCCCCATTCATCCCCGGAGATTAGAGAGAAAAGATGAGAGAGACAATATCTTTTATTGGACCAACTTTTCTTGGATAGAGAAAAAAGATTTTGAGCTCACACAGAGCTCAGCTTGAAGTCTGGGAGAGGAGCAACTCTGTGTAAGCTCGAGAGCTTGTCTCTCCAACGGAAGTTGATCCAATAAAAGATATTACCTCACCCACCTTGTCTCTGTACAGTCAATGCATGATTGAGAGCTCTTTTTTTTGTTGTTGTTGTTCAGAACAGGGCTGGGTTATTGCAGGGGCAAAAGGAACTGAAGTCCTGGGACCCGGCCAAAAGGGGGGGCCCAGGCTACAGCCCCTAAAACCCCTATGGTAATCTGGCGTGAGAGCTGTGGGGAGGGGCCAGGGTGGAGCCCTGGAGCAAGAGGCTGAGCTCTGTGCTCCTGCCCTGCCCCTGGGCCAGCTGGTCTGCCCCTGGGGCAGGGCAGGCTGGGCCAGTGCCTGCTTGCTCCACCCAGGAGAGTGGGGCGGGCTGGCGCAGCCTCCACTCTGGGCTGGTGCAACTTTCCAAGGTCTGTGGCCCTAGGGGGCTACATCAGGGGCCACCGCGCCACATGCCAGGCGGCCCTGCACCCGCTCCCCCCCCCCCAACAGAATGGCCAGCGTGGGGCCAGGATGGGAGCGCCCTCTGGCCCCAGCCCCCTCCCCCAGCAACAGCAGGCAGGGACCCATCCCCTGTGGTGGGGGCAGCCCGGGGCCCCTGGGCCAGTTGATCAGGCCCTTGTTCAGAATATCACCAGGTTCAATCATCACTGGGATTCGCAATCTGTGGCCATCCAATTTTTAAATTCTAAGTCATTTTTGTCTTTTTGGTTTTAACACTTTACGAATTACATCCATGTGACAGCATGCGCTTTCACCTAGTACTAATGTAGATGTAATTAAGTAAGCATTCCAATTCATTGTCTTTGTCAAATATTAAGATCCTTTGATCCATTTTTCTTGTCAAGTGACCAAGAGTGACCATTTGCCTCTAAAAACTAGTAATAATTCTTTATAACTCCTTTTCATGCTGATAGTTTTACTAACAGCAACATTTTCTCCTGCTTTATTTTGCCACCTGAAGAAACTGTCAGTCACCTGAACAGATGAAACTGACAACAAGAAAGCAAACAGTATTTTCACCTGAAGGTCCACTCCTCACAGGATATGCCCCATGTTGATACTCTTTTCTCTTCCCACCCTGTGAATCCCCACTCAGTAGGCACATCGCATCATTTCTGTATGGAGGAGATTCAACAGAGACATGCTGCATGTAACGACACCACCACCACAATGGTTAAAAATCATTTTCTCCTGGTCTTTTTCAGGACACACATGATGCAGAGGTCTGATAAGTGAGCCAAAAAATAGCTAATGGATTGATTCACTGTCATGACACTGTCATACTGTCTTCATGTGTTCTATTTAAAACAATGATTTTTAAGGTTAGAAAAGTTTTGAACAGCAAAACATTTGGATAGAAATATTTTACTTTAAAACTGCTGTCAAACTATTCTTTATACACTGTATCTGACCAAAAACCACAGCAGATAATAGAATTCCGATTCTAACATTTCTTACTTCTTTCATTAGTGTTCAATAGTTTAATAGTAGAAAATAAATTGCTATATTTCTTTTAGTGTCATTTTTATTTTTCTTTATAAACCCAGCTTGGATGATGGAAATATCCAGTGTTTAAATACCTAAAGGTTCTCTCGTGACATTGGTTCAAAAACTGCAGTGTCAAAATTTCTTCTGAAGCTGTTAAAAGAATTTAGGCACAAAAGATGGATTGGGTATAACACAGCAATCATATGACGGATATGTGTGGCAATACTCTTTCTATTGATTCAATATACTTTCAAAGCTATAAATATCAGGTGATGCAAAATACACAAGTCATTTTGAGCCAATTTAGAGTCAAATTGTATCCTCAATTCATTTGTGAGGTTAACAATGGCTTGCCTGACCCAATCCTGTGTCATACATTTCCCTGCATTTAATTTCTTCCCATTCCGTAAGTTTCCCTTCTTCAAAGCATCTGACAAAGTGGGATTTTCTCCCACAAAAGCTCATGCAAAAAATACATTTGTTAGTCTTTAAAAGTACCACAGGACTCCTTATTTGTTTTAATGACTTGCTGTTAGTTCAAATGTATTAATCAAGTAAAAAATGTTTTCTTTCATGACCATAGCCACTGCAATGAGCCACACCAACCATTTATCCTTTCATACGCGAAAGCTCATGCGAAAAATAAATTTGCTAGTCTTTAAAAGTACCACAGGACTCCTTCTTTATTTGGCAGAACTAGACTAACTAGACTACCCCTTTGGAACATGTCAACAATCACTTAGCGTCTCTAAGTGACTTTCCAATTATTTATTTCATTTTTTTCTACCTCACCATCGATAGCAATAATTCACCACAGATACACAAGAACCCCTTTGGATGTATCGTATATCTAGTTTATTTCATATAGGTCAGAAAATGTGGATTAATATTTAACTTCACGTATCACTAGAATATCATTATGAAAGAGGTCCGTACAATGCACAAGCAAAAAAATCACACATGCACTATTGGATAAACATGAAAAGAAATGTGTTTTAATATAGTAGGAAACAAAAACAAACCACACTCAAACCACAGCTGCTTTCTGCTCTTTATATTATATGGAGTTTTACTTCTTCAGTTTACAATCTCAGATGTTGCTCTTGCTATAAACGTATCTTGATTTATAACCAAATTCTGTGAGAAAAGAATTATATCAATGTAACAAAAACAATGGCCTTTGTGATGTCTCCAAAACTCAAGAGGGTTACTTCAGGAGATTCTAAGGCTGTTTTTCTTTACAAATATTTTACAAGACAAACTTGTACCATTTTTTGAAAGCATGTCTGTTCTAAATTATTCCCTTAAAGGGGTGGAGGGATGGGGGAGCAATCACCATTTTTTCCCTTCACCTTCTGAGCTTAGAGGAAATTTGTTGACATATTCTGAGGCAAGCATAGCCAAAACAGCACAGGAAAGAGGAGGCGGTCAGAAGGATCAGGGTTCGGCTTTGCTTAAACTAATTCCACATGCCCTTGCTCCAAAGATTTGTAGAGAAAATAATCTGGGTGAAAGAAAAGCTGCACTTTCCCCCCCCCCCCCCCAGAAAGATGCTGTGTTAGCAAATAGAACATATGAACCACCTTCAGCAAACCAAGGTCCTTAATAATCCATTTTTCAAACACTACTGGCATTTCCTTTCCAGACAAAGATGGACTGTGATGGGAATCAATTTAATCATTTGTATGGCTACAATTGCCAAGTCTCTGGAAATAATTGCCATTTAAATACTGGATAAAATTTATTACATGAAGCCAACAACAGTTTTATTACTATTTAATTTCTATGATGTGTTTGTTTGCAGTAAGCTTAAGGTAACTCAAAAAGCAAGATGTTTGGCGGGGGATGAGTTTAAGAATAAACCACAAAATATCTATCAAATTAATGTTGATGGTCTGACTTGAATACACAAAAGGAAGGGAATTCAGAGTAAGGACTGAGACAGTCTTTTTAATCCACCTCATAAATTGTGGTTTACAGTGGACATACTGCCTGGCAAATAACCACACTTAGCACTGATACAATGCTTTTCAACCATCTCTCTATTTTAGATATAGTGAAACTAAAGTAAAAAGTTAAATGATTTGTCTCAAATCACATTGCTGATCCATATACAAGACAGAATGCAATCCAGTTCGCCTGGATCCCATGCCCTCTCACTGGACCATACTTCCTATAGGATGTTGCAATGAGCTGATTTAGGGAAAGAATAACAGCTCTAGCTTCAATTTTCTTTTCTGGGTTACAATGCAACCCTGAAGCATGTATTTAACAAAAAGAAAAGAAGGCAAAAATCAATAGGTCAGATTCTTCACATGCGTTGCCGAAGTTAATTGACAAACACGTGAAAAACTAATTTTAAGTCAGGGGAGAACTTTTTTAGGTAGAAAATAAAAGCTCTAAATAGGTTGTAGTGGATAAATGCTCTGACATAACTTGTCTAACTGGAAGGAGCGGAGCGGAGCAGTTTGGGAAACAAGACAGAGAGTGATTGAAGTTTGGGCAGGGTGAAAGGAAAGATCCACAAACGGAAGTAGAACAAACAAGGAGTCCTGTGGCACTTTTAAAGACCAACAAATCAGTGCCACTGGACTCGTTTGTTTTGCTGAACCAGACTAACGCGGCTACCCCTTTGGAAAATGGAACTTGGTAATTAAGTTTTTATGAGGTGTCGCAGTGGGGAGCAGGAAGATAGAGCTAGGGCAGGACCATTACCTGCTACATTTACCAAATTACTCTGGCAAGAAGCATTCCTCATTGCCTGAGCCTTTTTTCCCAGCTGCTCCCTTGTGACAAGGAGTGGTAAGGTGTGTGTTGGGGGGTTCTTTGTACTAAGGTTGGTGACAAGAGAAAGCTGACTGGCCTGTAACAGATAAACAAGAGAAGAGTAAACTAAATTATCAGTGGCAGAAAACCAGAGATCAACCTCCCAATTGTGCCAGAGAACTTAACCCTTGGTTGTGATAAAGACGAACATTTATCCCTTTACTTCTGTCACACAGAGTTACCAATTGCTTCAGAGACACTACAGACACCAACGGAGACAACCTGTGACCTTCAGTGCTAAAACCACAGGGCTCAATAACTTGAACTGAGGAAGAACTACTTTAGCTGTGAGATCATAGAAGACTGTTTTAGCCAATACCACCTGCAAAATCCTACCTAGCAGAACCATTCCAAGTGACAGGTCTTCCCATTACGGCGCCTTTACAGGATTTCAGAGCTGACTGCTTCTTACTAGGAGTCGTTTCTGATCTCATCTGCAAACAAGAGTGACTAGATTTGAATCAGTCTCAGTAGTAGAGTAGACAATGTCACAACTGAAGAAATCACATCCTCTGCCTCCCCTGACTGAGTTTCAGTCAGTCTCACAGTTGAAATGCACTGGGAAATGGCCATTCAGCCACCTGTGAATTAGACCCATATCAGCTGGTAATGCCTTAGTCCTTTATTGGCAGGAATTGTTAATACCTCCCTTAGGGAGGTTAAACTGGCAGCTACTGTTAAATACTGTGCTATGGCTTGGCCCTTGCTTATAACAACTGTCACTAGGGATTAATGACCTCACCAATTACCTGCCAGACTGTAACATCTGCTTTCTGGGGAAGATCACGGAGAAGGTGATAGCAGGCCAGCTCTCAGAGTATTTGATCTCCTCCAGTTTTTCTACACCAGTATGAGTTGGGTTTCAGACCTGAGCAGGCACTCAGATGACTCATTAGCTTATCATTTCCTCAGGGAAATGAGAAGAGGTCAGACATCCACAACTAGACCTAAGCAAGCTTTGATGCTGTTGGCCATGAAGTGTTGCTGATTTTTCCATGGAACCTGACAGAAGGCTCATAAATGACCTGGAACTGGTTTCATTCATTACTTTTGTACTGCCCTCAAAGGCTCAGTATGTTTTAACTGCTCTTCTTCCTCACACTTATCACCTGTGAAGTACCATAATGGTTCAAACTTGTCATCCCTCTTGCTTAACAAGTAAGTGAAGAGATTCTTTCCATGAGAGTTAAAGTTTGTAGAATCCAGCCCTTGATCTCCTTTCTAGTGATAACCCAGTTATGGGTCCTTTCTCATAGCAGCTGGCTGGATCTTAAAAAGAGAAATGGAGTACAAGTATGTGCTCTCCATTTTGAGCAAATCTTGCAGTTTCCAAATCTTAATCATAAAAAGGAAATGCAAGAGGGCATATACTAGATCATTTTTTAAAATGAATTACATTATAGCCATCTTTAGAGAGACTTATATCACTGAGTCTCAACTGTGAGGCAGATTGAAACTCAGTCAGGGGAGGCAGGGGATATGATTTCTTCTGTTATGACATTGTGTCTACTCTACTACTGAGACCAACCCAAACCTAGTCGCTTTTTGGGCTTGTCTTCATGAATTCACCACTGTCAGATGGATTTCCCTGATGGAGTTTGTGAAGAGCTGCTCAGCCAATCAGGAAGCCAATGCTGGAAGACCACACCCCCAGAAGGAGTAGACCTGAGTCTGAGGGAAGAGATTTCCTTCCGACTCAGACTACTGAAGGCAGTGCGGTAAGTAGACGGTTGGCAATTAGAGGGTATTTTAACACAAGGTATTATAAGCACTTTGCATATCTCCCTTTGACTACCAAAATCGTGCAGCAGTATAGACCAGCCCTTATTTGCAACACTGTGGAACTTCCCAAGCCAGCCCTTTGGAATCTACTATTATATGAAAGGCCAGGGTCTACTGATACTATTGAATAGAAAGGTCCTGAATCATAGTTCGATTGTCTCTCTCAGCCAAGAAATATGAAAAAGCAGACTCTTGAAATAGTTATATCTGTCATGAACATGAACTATTGAGGTAGACAAATTCCAAAGGGGTAGCCGTGTTAGTCTATTGTAGAAAGACAACAGAGTCTTGTGGCACTTTTAAAGACTAACAGATTTATTAATCGCATTTGGAAAGGAAGATGATGTCTGTCTGGATCTGTGCAAGTTGTTTCATGAAGTTGATGGATTTCCACTTCAAACGGCTGTATTCAGTGCCCTCCATGTAGTCAAATTCCAAAGGGGTAGCCGTGTTAGTCTATTGTAGAAAGGCAACAGAGTCTTGTGGCACTTTTAAAGACTAACAGATTTACTGCTCACTTAGGTTTAACATTACCCGATCATCAAAACCTAATCAGATTACATTACATAAATCAGAGCTTGATTTTTAGATTCTGACCTCCACTTGCACACATACAACTTCACACAATCACGTCAATTGACTGCACTTTTGGTCTACTTGTCTACACAAATGCCAAATGTTTCACCTGCAAAGCCTATCTGCTAACATAGGTCTGCATATGACGATTCCACCACCTGCATCTATAGATATTAGTGCACAGACAGTATGCGAGTGCATATTTGCATGTGCACAAAAAAAATCAAAACTTAGAGCAGAAGATCTAATGACTATTTACAGCTCTTTTTCTTTATAGAGAAGAAAATAGTTGTTGCTACTAGTTACTAAAGTAAAACAATGTTACTAATGACTAAGTGTTTAATATTTCAAGCTGCAGAAACTAGACTAGTTGAAAATGATGTAAACATACATACAAAAACAGTAATGTTGAGTCATGGTTTATAAAGACACCATGACTGTGAGCATGAACATTATCACAATTTGCTCTGCCTCAAACATACCATGCTGAGCTGATAAAAGTCATTTGGAATCTTCTGTTGCGTGTGACTTTTTGGCATTTCTACCCATTTTACAAATTAGAGTTTTTATGTGTGAACTGCTGCTATTCAAGAATATAAGTACAAATTTAAACAAAATTAAGTCAAGAGCTACATTGATAATCAAAGGAAACAGACCACACTAAAGTCTATTAAGTTGTAAAAATAATTGTAAAGATAATTTTTACTTAGCTTAAATGTCAAGATTTTCTTGCAAATTTCTTCATTTTCTCTGTCCTTTTCTCTCTACCATTACCAAATACACTTTAAATCTTTTCCCTCCTGATCTTACTTTCATTATATGCTTTTATTCATCAGAGATAACAGTCCTGATACAGTATAAAAATATTAAAGCGATAGTACCAATTAATAGTATGACTGTCATTTTACAGAAAAGCCACTTAGCGGGGGAAAAATAATTCACTTAAATTTTGACTGAATAATGGAAATGTCCGATTTTGGTGAACATGACATTTATGAAACTTTAAAAAAATATATTCTAAAATAACATGATGCTTCAAGAGGACATCATGTTTATTTGTTGATTACTAGAATTTTAGGGACACAACATTAGTGTTTCCCAAAGCTGATATACCTGTTTTGGGTACTATTTTTGGTGGGAAACATAAGGAACTAGGTGTTTATGCAAAATATTGTGGAGGTAAATCACTGGGAGAAAGGGAATCTATTAGGCATTCCTGTCTCCAGTGCAAAATTGAAAATCATGGAATTTTCCTTTTGGTTGACCTTTTTATTTTTAAATTAGAAAATAAAATCCTCTACTTGAAGTGAAATTGAATAATACTGGAACTCACATTACCTTCTTTGGCTATGTCTACACTAGAAAAGTTAAGTTGACTTTAAGTCGACTTAATAAGGTCAATTTAGGCACTAATCCCCATCCACACTGGCTTTAAGTTGATTTAAGGAGTCAATTTAAGGTTTAAATCGACCTAAAACGAGGTGTTAAGTCGACTTTAGCTTTCCTTAAGTCGACTTAATAAAAGCCCAGTGTGGACGTGGCTTTGTTTAGTTCGACTTAAACCTCCTTAAGTCGACCTAAGTTGCCAGTGTAGACGTGCCCTTTGGGGCTCCCTGTTTAATAGTATTCTTTTTTAGTCTAATCAACATCACTTTCACATTTTATAGGCTAAAGGAGAAAGTTCCACATAGACATAGTCTCAGGTCAAAGGCCCAAGGTTAGACCAGTGTGCCGTCAGATCAGTTATTGGCCTCCCATTTAAATATTTTCAAAAAGTTTGTTGTCCATGGGAATATGAGGTATATGACTGTATGTCTCAGTATATTCAAACATCTTTCAATGTACATCTCTACTGCTCCACACTCTGTAAGAAGGGCGGATTATGTTAATTTATAATTTTAATCACAATTATGAAGTACATTGGCTCAAATATAGCCAAGGTAAAAGTTAGACCAATGATTCTGTTTAGACTGTGGAATATAATTTTCATTTTCTCTTGAAAATATTAGAATAAACAAGTTCAGGGACAGACTATAGAAACTAAATGGTCAAGACCACTTTCATTATACAGATTGAAGACATCTTCACTCAGTGTTACACTATGCTTTAAAGATTTACTTTACCATGTCTTGAAAGTCCAATGTCCATAAGATGTTATAATTTTATAATTCTTTTATGAGTCATTCGACTAAACAGATAAAGATATTAGGCTAAATTATCGTTGAACCTACACAACCAAGCGAGGGGGGGGGCGGGAGAGAGCTGCAACTGTTGCTGCTGCTGTCTCAGAGACCTGTAGCTCCAGGAAGGATGCAGGAGAGAAGGTTGCTTAAAAGATACCACTACTGCTGCAACAGCTGTCACCCAGATAGAGACTTACTGGTTCAAGAACCAGTATCAGCCAATAATCAGTTTCTTGATCCTATTGCTCCAAGCCCATCACTGCTATGGTTGTTTCCCAGCTGTTGTTTTCATTTGCTGCCAACAACCTCTCCCCACACCTGCACTTTTTTTTTAATTGGATCAAGACAATCATGTTTTGATTCTGAGCTGCTGACATTTTTGCTTGGACCTTTGGGTTCCTAAAAATACTAAGTGACATGGAATTTTCCCCCCTAGATTTTAATTATAAATTACCTGGATCCGGTCACAGAGAGCAGTGTATTTAAGGGTTCTAGACACGTATCCCCTACACAGACCAGGTTGCATCTAGCATAAAAAATAAAAATAGCTAAATAGGGGAACAAGGCCCCCTACTTTCAGCATCCATGCTACTGTTTCTATGAGCCATCGTGATAAGTTAAGTTTGGGGATAAAAATATATTTTAACCAGCTGAAACAAGGGGAAGGGAGGATGAGTTGTGAGACATGGGAAGGTGGACTAAAGAACTTTACCTGTCTGCCCATTGTTAGTACAGTTCCCTTTATCTCAGTGATACTCGGATTGAGGCTCCTGAGCTCCACGTGACTCTTTAATGTGTCTCCTGTGGCTCTTTGCACATATTACATTAAGCACGGTGTGACTGAATATATAGTACTAGATAATATGAAACAATGAATTCACACTACTTTTGCTCTTTTGGGTAATGATGATTGCTAATTTGGCTCCTGAATCACTGTGATCTGAGGATCACTGATCTATCTGGCTGCGGATCAGTTCAGGAGCAGGTTGAAGCTGCTTGAATGAAAGACTCTTGTAAGAGGTTACCTACTTTAGGGATTTCCCCTTCTGCTTACTAGCCTGTTTGTGCTAGGCTAGAGGCCTACAGAGTTTCTGCCTGATCCCACTGAAGCCTTCAGGATATCAAAGAAATGATAGGCTAGTGTTCAGTGTTGAAACTCCATCCTGTAGCTGCCTGTCTATCTGCAAGGGAGTAAAAAAAGACTACTGTACAAGGCACTGGTGAGACCCCATCTGGAATATTGTGTGCAGTTCTGGTCCCCCATGTTTAAAAAGGATGAATTCAAATTGGAACAGGTGCAGAGAAGGGCTACAAGGATGGTCTGTGGAGTGGAAAAACTGCCCTATGAGTGGAGACTCAGGAAGCTTGGCTTGTTTAGCCTAACCAAAAGAAGGTTGAGGGGGGATATGATTGCTCTCTTTAAATACATCAGAGGGATTAACATCAGGGAGGGAGAGGAATTATTTGAGTATAGCACCAATGTGGACACCAGAACAAATGGTTATAAACTGTCCATCAAGAAATTTAGGCTTGAAATTAGATGTAGGTTTCTAACCATTAAAGGAGTAAAGTTCTGGAATAGCCTTCCAAGGGGACCTGTGGGGGCAAAAACCATAACTGCTTTCAAAACTGAGCTTGATAAATTTATGGAGGGGATGGTATGATTACCCTATTTTGGAAATTGACTGATATTTGGCTACATGTAGTGGATATACAAGTGGCCTAAGAGGGGAGAGTACATGGGGTGGGTTCTGAGTTATTACAGAGAATTGTTTCTTGGGTAACTGGCTGTTGAAACTTGCCCACATGCTCAGGGTTTAACTGATCGCCATATTTGGGGTCGGGAAAGAATTTCCCCCCAGGGCTTATTGGCCTGGGCTCTGGGGGTTTTTCACCTTCCTCCGTAGCACAGGGCATGGCTCACCTACCAGTGAATTCTCTGTATCTTAAAGTCCTTAAATCATGATTTAAGGAGGTAAATAACTCAGTCATAGGTTGGTGGCCTATTGCTGGAGTGGGTGGGTGAGGTCTTGAGGCCTGCATTTTGCAGGAGGTCAGACTAGATGATCATACTGGTCCCTTCTGATCTTAAAGTCTATGAGTCTCAGTGAGACCCACTGCTGTGCGATATGGCCTGAGTGGGCATTCTATGGGCCACTCCCCCAGTTCATAGAGACCCCTTGCAATAGTCTTCCTTGAGAACAAAGCAGGCAGCCCTCCTCTACACAAAAGACCCTGAGTTTGCAGTAGGATATGGGTCTCCCTTTGTTCCTTCTGCTCCACACTGCTGAGTTTAGCTCTCAGGTTTAAGTACCTGGGGACTCGTAAGGCTAATCTGCCTAGAGATGGGAACCTGGAAACAGAAGTGGAAGGAGATAGACACGGATGGGAATAAGTTTAAATCAGATGGGATGTTCTGAAGATAAATCTATGAGCCCCTTCCCTATATTGAATGACTGACAGTGACTGATTAGACACTATCAGGTATAGTATTAAGCAAGAACTGGCGGGGGGGAAATATCAGGTGAATTTTCATGAAAATTTTCAAGAAAAACACTGGAAAATTTTGAAATGTGATATTTTTAGACCAGTTACAGTTTGAACAATCAGATTTGGAGGCTCACTGACTCTATTACCTTGCAGTGCAAGACAAACTTACCGCAAGACTTTAATGTGTAATTGTTTTGGGAGTATTTTCAAAATACATTATATCCAGCTCATGCATCAGCAACAAAATATGCACCTATTTTTCTATATTAATGCAGGACCCCAATGAATTAAAGTCTGTAAAAACTGAGTAAGGTCTTCGGGATTTGTACTACACAGTACAGCAACATTTTTAAAAAGTTGCTTACAAGCAAATGTTTACAAAAATACCTATTTGCTTCTTCAAATAAACAGTCACAGACATTATGAGTTGCTAAAGCTTTGAATATGTATAGTATGTGTACACTTATTACATTACAATACAAAACATTGTAGAAAAACCTGCTAGGCTGTTTTCAGTCACTAAGTGAATTTGCTTTTAGGAGATGAATAAAGAAACTCTCTCAGTTGAAGTGATATGAATGTAAATATTTCAGATGTCGGCATGAAAATTATTTGTAGAATTAAAGGCAAAAGCCACATGGTTATCATTAAGAATGATAACTGAAAAACAAGAATGGCAAGGAACATGAAAAGTTCGGATTCTCTTAGTAATGTTAACTTTACCACATTGGATTCATTATTTAGGAAATATTCTGGATGAATGCTTATGCTATAACATACTAACATATACATTCAACAACACAGGCAGTAATCCGATATAATGGAACAGAACAATACATGTTTACATTTATTGTCTTGGTTTTTGAAAGAAAATAAAAAAGGAAATGAATGTCACTACTCTGGCGGCCCTCATCGCCTGTCACTGGCCACTCTCCTGATCTCTGCAACAATCCCACCAACCCTTTCCCAGAATCTTCCCTGATAACATACTGTAATTTGCAAATGGGAATATGGGAGTGGAAGGGTTTCTGGAAGTTATGAGGACAGCATAGGGGAGAAAAGGAAACCAACAGATTTCTACATTTTAAGGTTTTGAGCTTATCACACAGGGGAGGACCATGGAGGGATTGGCAGACGAACTGCAAGCATAAATGTAAGAAGAAAGGGTGAATTAAAAGTGTTTGGCAGTTGATGAAAGGTAGAAAGATCTCACATTCGGATCACATTATACACCCGGTGGGCCTGCAGGGCCTTTGCATAGAGTGTCACTTTCAGGGTGGAGGAAAACCAGCAGAAAGATTTACAAGGGTCCCTTCTGACGTAATCTAAAAAATTAAATCCTAATCTTCCCTTTTATTACCACCAGTGCCTGCACGGTCATATTTTGGCTCAGGTTTTTACCCGGAGGGACCTCTACTCCGAAGACCTGGATGTGGAATTGTTCTGTTTTTCCATTAACCTTGAGCTAGGCAACTGTCCCGCCCATTCCACTTAAGTAAGGTTGCCACCCCTGTGAGGGAATGATGCAGTTTATAAATTGTAAAAAGATGCAATTTTTACAATGCTTTTTTTAAAAAAGCATCCTGGGTTTTGCCAGTGGAGGGGATGATTGGGCCCCTGTTTAAAAAGCCCTGTTTCTTCCAAAAGTTAAACCTCATAGGTTATTTGAGTGAGACTCGCAAAAAGAAAACATCACCAGCCACAGTATGTGAATTCAATGACAGCTCTCATGTTCCACATTTGGCAGGCAGTTTTTGTATTATTTATTGTCTAGTAAATAAAGTTTAAATGTTTTTCAGCCTTGGTTGCAAACTATCTACCCATTTGCAGTCCAACAACAGCAGGGAATAAAAGCTGTCATCATCTAATGTCTTTTTTCTCCTCTGTGTGCCTCTTTTCCATAGATTTCATTATTACTACTGGATCTGCACATGTTGTCATATCTAGGGCACAGCAGTACTTAGTAAACAGGGAGGAAGGTTGTGAAATTTTTATCATCATTGAAACAACTGGTGGGGAGGATATACTGTATTCAACCTTTCCCAAAGAAAACAAAATCAGAAAGAGAGCAGGTGCTGTTACTGCAGAAAAATGATTTACACTTTTCTAGTCTGACAATTTGAGATTAAATGCACAAACACCTCTGAGATGTTTATACTTCACTGCAGAATGGTTAGCAACAGACTGCTGAAAGCAACCAGAGCAGGGTTAAAATAGACTTTTAAAAGGGCCAGATTTATATGACATGGTTTTAGTAATACATAGAATAGTTCTAAAGTTGACTGTTGTTGAAAATGTGTTGACTATTCCTCATCCTAACAGGATTGCTTGCCATTTTAAGTGTGAGAGGCCCAGGGTAAGCCATCCCTAGTAAATAAGTAGGCCTCCACACCTAAGTGGAGTCAGGTATTTTACCTACAAGAGAAGCAGAAAGAAAGCTGGAGCTAATGGGAGGGGAATGCTTTGGGAGAGAATCAGAAGACGCTGTGGTAGAAACTTTAGAAGAGCTGGTGGTGAGCAGGGGACACAACCAAAGGTAAGTATTTGGGTCTGGAAGCCAGAGAATGGTGAAGGCTGAGGGCCAGGGAGAGTAGAATCCACAGGAGCAGGAAAAGACTCCAGTAAGGTAACACTGTGAGTGGCTGGCCAAGGCAGGAAAGAACTGCAAAGAGCAGGCTTGGGGGGCAAAAGAAGAAGCCCCAGGACTTTGTTTTGTGTTTTATGTCAATAAACTAGACTTTGGGGAAATTATTGACCAAAAAAGCCTGTGCCTAGTTTATGTAAAGAAGCCCATTAGAGGGGAAACAGAAACAGGGCATGTGCAGGAGATGGCCTGACCCATGACACTCATGCACTGTGGTAGATGGGCATGATTGTGAGCCACACTCTGGTGATGGAAGATTTGTTGGCTAGAAACACTGATAGCTCGGTATCTGAGGACTGAAAACCTTCTGGGGCAGAGAAGTCACCAAGCAAGCAAGTGCTGATGAGAAACTTGTGTTTGTAGCATACAACACTACCAGTGACAGGGTCGTGTAGAAGATAGGCCCTGAGTTGGTGACATTCGGGTCAATTTAAGTCAATGTGACTTTTGCCATTGATTTCAATGGAGCCAGGACTTCACTTTAAATTTAGATTAACAGGAAAAAACCTCCAAGACCTCTATGGTTACATCTACACAGAAAAACCACCCTCCCCTCTCCCCCACCACAATAACAATGCAGCGAGCCTCAGAGCTCAGGTCAACTGATTCAAGGGGGTTCACAGTAGGAAGCTAAAAACAGCAGTATAGACTTTCCAGCTTGTGCTGGAGCCTGGGTTCGGAAACTCAGGAATAGTCTCAGTGCCCAGGCTCCATACTGAATGGGAACATCTGCACTGCTGTTTTCATCCCTGTAGAACAAGCCCCACAAGCCCAGTTTGGTTGACCTGGGGCTCTGAGACTCACTGCTGTGGTTGTTTTTGTTTTTGCTGTTTAGATGTACTCTGTGGTAGCTCTCTTTGAAATGTTTCTAGTTCCAGGTGCAGGGCCATTAGGCAGTCTCAGTGCATGGAGAACAAGATGATGCAAAGAGAAAGGTGTTAAACTGATGAAGAAATGGGGAAACTTTTTTTCCACTAAAATCAGTTAGTGTAACAAAAGGATGCAGAGTAACAGAAAGACTTAGTCTTAAAAAACCCCAAGCACTAAGTGGTCCTCAGTATTACAGACCAATAAACCTTACATCAAGACCTGATAAACTGGTTGAAATAATAATTAAATACAGATGTATAAAAAAACCCTAGATGGACATGATAGGTCAGGGACAAACCAGCATGGCTTTTAATGGAAAACTGTGTTTAATTTACTGCAACGCAGAGTGTAAAGAAAACAACAGAGAAAGCCAAATAAATTGCCAAATTGTTTTTCCTTTAAGAAAGACTTTCATGTAGTCTGTGACAAAGGGTATTAAAATAACTAAGAAGTCAAGGGTGAGAGGTAAAATGCTGACATGGATTGGAAACTGGCTAAGAGACAAAAAGAGTAGAAATATGTGGTCAATTTCTAACAGTTCATAAGGTTAACAACAGGGTACCAAAATAGTCTGAACTACACCTGTTATTGTTTAATGTATTAATTCTTTGAAAAAGGAAAGAAGATTGAGGTAGCAAAATTTGCAGATGACAGAATTATTTAGACTAGTCAATACCAGAGAACATTTTGAGGAGCCTAACAAATCTAGCATAGCAGCAGATTAATTCAACAGTTCACAAATGAAATTGTAAATCAGTTATTATTATAGTACCATTGTACAAATCAATGATATGCCCTTCACCTGGAATACTGTGTTCAAGTTCATCTTCAAAAAGGGCAGAAACTGAAAGGGTGCAGATACAGGCAGTGGAAATGATTAAAAGCAGGGAGGAGAGATTGAAAAGATCGGGACATTTTAGCTTAGAGAGGAGATGAATGAAGGACAAAAATCAAGATATACAAAATAATGAAAGGTTTAGAGAAGGTAAACTGGGCACTCCGAATTACTCTGATAATACAGAACAAAGCAACTCTCAATGAAACTGAAAGGGAATACTGATAAGAACTGATAAAAGGAAATTATTTTTCACACAATGCATAATTAACCTGTGGAACTCTCTGCCAATATAGCAGAGACCAAGAACTTAGTAAGATTCATAAAAGTATTAGAGATTTATATTGATAAAGAGAACAGCCGCTGTTGAATTAGATATTCTTTTTACCAGAATGGTTATAAACTTGTATGCTTCCTAAAATAACCGACTGACAGAAGATAGAAAGACATACGCACTTTTGGAAGGTTATTTACCAATTGTCTAGTATAGAATTTCTCTAGAGAAGGTTGAAGTATTTAATATTGTCCATGGACAGAAACTCGCTGCTGGACTAAACAGAGCACTGATCTTGCCAGCATAACAGTTCCTATGCTTCTTACACGCTAAGCATGACGTTCTTCTGAGATGGCAGAAAATGTAACGACAAACCTTGCAAGTGTTTCTAATTCCATGGAGAAAATGTTGCTCCTGGATTGTTTTTTTTTTTTCAAACTTATTTACTTATTTAATGAACTTATTCATAGTCTAAATTATATTTTCTCAAATTCACATCTTGACTTATCCATGTGAACTGAGGGTGCTCATTCCCTGTCATAGTTAGGGTCAAATAGATTTGGGATAATTAAAGTTACTGCAAAATAATAATCAAAGCAATGAATTTTTTCAGCACTTTCTGCATTGAGAGCTTAATCTGGCTACCTGTACTATTACCATGAAGACAGGCAATGTGAGAGACAAGCTTTCTAAATATCCTGTAGCATCAGAGAAGTGCATTGAGCTGTGGAGCCAGTGACCAATTTCTGGGGTCACCTCAGGTGAGAACCATTTATATTTCTGTGCACTTTATAGATCAAATTTCTCATCAAAGCATCATACTCCAGTTCTAGAAATCAGACCAAGAATAGCTCTCCAATTTTATAAATAATAAAAAAAAGAAGTTGCACAAAGTCATGTTAGGCAGAGTTGGGAACAGGCACCAGTTTCCAGTGCAGCAGATCTAATCTTAAACCTTCATCCTTTGGCCACACATCCTTTCTGACTGCCTAAGTTAAGTCTATGTGCTTTAGGTGATATCTAACCACAACTACCCTTCCAAAGACAGAGATAAAACCAATGACTCCTGATTTTTAATATGCTACTTCAGCCTGCAAACAGATGTTTAACTCATTTTCAAAGTATATGTCAAGTTTCCTTGCAGTTACTGGTCTAGAAGAACAGTGATGAACCGGTAGCCCAAGTAGTAGAACCCTCATGATGGGAATGTGGAAGTCCAGAGTATTCATATCCTGCTGATGACCTATGTGGGAAAATCTCTTGGATGCATGTGAATAAAAACATATGGGGTTTTTTCAGTTTCTTTCTTAAAATTGTTTCAGTCACAGTGAGAAACCAGTCTTTAAAGTAGATTTTATAGTTTAAAAACATTTAACAACGTCCAGTCCAGTGAAACATACAAATTTAGGAGTTGCACATTATGGTCATTTCTGATAAATTTTGATTGCTGGTGCCACAGTCGCAGGTTTGAAGATCCACAGGTCTGAAAACAATATCTGAACTTTATTAAGATACATTGGGGATATTTATATATGTGTACACACACAAACCCAGGGAGAAAGTTAAAACATTTGTACTAGTTTCAAAAACAGCATCTACTCCCTATTCTATATACAAGAATTCCCTCTCAACCCAATAAAAACGTCCACATTTTTAAGTCTGACCACTCTGTGTATCAATAAAAGAGTCAGTATTTTTCTCTTTTCCCTAAGATTTCAGAAAGCGGCATTTTCCTCTTTTTTATTCTTCAGTACACTTTTCTATAACATCTACCTCTCTTATATGCATGCTGATTTACATATTTAATTCATTACATGTTTGCAGCTGATGTATAGCACTACTCTCTTCAGCCTCCTTTTGTAATAGGTATCAACAGGATACCACATTTGTTTTCTTTTCCACACTGTAATAATTGTTATTATTTATTAAATTAGGTTTTCCTGTCTTTTGGGAAGGGTAAGTTAATTGGAACACTATATGAATTTCTTCTATTCCTTGTAAATGATTACTTTTGAGGGTTTTTTTCCATTTCCTATGGTTTTTCTTTCTCATTAAATGTTTCATCTAACATTCAGACACACAAATGAAGAGTCAGATTCTGAAATTCCACTCTTTCACTACTGAATGACCCACAAAAAAAGTCAAAATGTCTTCTTCAAAACTATGCTTTTACAAGTACATAAAACCATTTCCTTAAACCAGCTATGAAGAACCTGCAGCAATCTACCTAAGGTTCCTACAGATGACTGCCTTATGAGTGACAAAAACTCTATAGCTCTGATTTCCTTTCTTATATTCCACTTGTAAATTCCAGTTTAGTTAAATTACAGAAACTTGTTGCTTAACACGACACTAGTAATCCAAGGATGATCTTTAGAAGCAAGAAAATGTCACAGTCACCAAACATGCACAAAATATTATTTAAGTATAGAAATATACATGCTTCGCCCCCTTCTTCATTACAGAAACACACAATCTGAAATATGATAATTTTTCATGTATTAATGTATGTGTAACGGGACATGAGCTATCCACTTCCTCTTATGCCCCCCCCAAAAAACACCTCATAGATGCTGTCCAGTAAGTGGTAGCTTCATTTGAGTGTATTTATATTCCCATCACCAACACCAGTAGTCTCATGCAGCAAAGTATTTACTAGTCTAGTTCAGTAACACAAACAAGGAATTCTGTGGCATTTTTAATGACTAACACATTTATTTATTGCATGAGCTTTCATGGGTTTAATCCCGATTTCACCAGACGAATGAAATGGAAACGGTAGTCTGTAGGTGAATACACATGCACGTATATGCACACACAGAAGGGCTAGTGACAAGGTCAGTTCTGTCTTTTCAGCAAGCCAAACAAGTTGCTTCAATTCAAATAGTGTTGAACAATACATAAAAGGTGAGAATGTTAAGTGACACCATTAAAGGACCTAACCAAATCAGCCACTCCATCAGAGGCTCATTCACCTGCTAATCTCTCAATGTGATATATGCCACCATGAACCAACAGTGTCCCTCTGCCTTATACATTGGCCAAACTAGACTGTCTCTGCACAAATGAATAAATGGACACAAATCAGACATCAAGAATGGGAACATTCAAAAACCAATAGGGGAACACTTCAACCTCCCTGCACCTTCAGTGAAAGTCATGACTGTTACAGTGCTTCAACAAAAAAGACTTTAAAACAAGACTACAACATGAAACTGCATAACTTGAATTCATATGCAAACTGGACACCATCAGACTGGGTCTGAACAGGGATTTGGACTCGTTCTCTCATTACCATGGGGGGCGGGGGGTGAATTACATTCTAAATGAACAAGTCTCATAATTTCTGTGATACAGTCAGAATTTAAGGGCAGAAGGGACCAACAGATCTACTCTATATAGATAGATATGGCAAGCATTATAATCTCTTTTTACTAGGAGATTTACTAGGAGATTTACTAGGGATAGGAGATTTAATGATTTGCCCAAGATCATAGCTATAATCATTGGCACAGCCAGGAATAAAACCCAAGTTTCCTGATTCTTAGCCCTATCTTTTAATCATTAGTTTATGTTCCTTCTCCTTTTAAATTTGAGATAGATTTCCCTTTATTACACAGTCACAGAAGCTTAGGTTAGAAGAAAAAAAATTATTTAACAGACAAATTCCTCCTTGTAAGGACAAGAAGAATATAATCAAAGCATCCTCACTTCATTTCTATTTGAAAGTGCCCTCCTCCCCGCACAAGGATCTCCATGTTATACAGATAAATATGAACACCTGGCCAAAAGTCACAGCCAAATATAAAAAGCATTTAAAAAAAATAAAAGGTGCAGTGATTTCCTTGGCGGGGGGGGGGGGGGGGGGGGGGGGGGAAGGAGGAAGGGAAGGGTTGTGTTTTGCTACAAGATTTGTGGGTTTGTTTTGTTTGAGGGAGCTTCAAAAATCAAGAAATAGGCTCCACCCAGTTATCCTGCTTCAAAGTGTAGTGAGGATATCCAAAAATAACTCCTTCCCATTCAGAAATAGCGAGCTTCATCTTCAGAAGGACTCCAAGCTTATGGAGAACCCCACGGTTCTCCTGAGAATGCATCTTCTGCACAGTATCCCATTGTACTGCCACAGTCCAGCCACTGAATTGGCCTGGCAATTTTATACTTCATGTATTGGCTTTATTATTCTTGCTTTCTGTGCAGAAGAAAATATTAAAATATGTCCATGGGGGAAATTCAATAGCAAGGCTTATTCAAAACACTGAAGCAAAGACGAGAGAAGTATGAAGTGTACAGAGTATTTCTCCCAAGTACCTGTAAGCAACTGGGAAATACCTCCATTGTATTATGCTAATATGAGGTGAATATAAGGAAGTTCCCTTGGCAACCAGAGATAGCAAGAAGTCCTGATTGGATACAGTTCAAGTGTTTTGTTTGAAATCATTCCTCACTGCAGGCAGAAGGATTATTATTAAGAGGTTTTTGTTCAGAGGAAGAGAAGGAGACTGGGATTTCTCTGTCTCTCTCTCTCCTGCTTATACCAGGAATGGAATTCTGGGTAGACCTAGGTAGCCTCAGAGGCTTAACGTCCCTTGGGTATTGAATCAGGAGACAGAAAAGCAAAGCAGCTAGCTACATCAAAAAAAAAAAAAAAGAAGGAAGTGAAATGATGTCAGAGACTAAGCCCCAGTCTACACTTGCTGCACTTTTTGGCGACAGTCGATGGGAGGTATGCAAGGTATGTAAAATACCTTGTGCATCTCCCGCTGACTTCTTAACTGCTCCCTACACATTACACTGAGCCAAATGGAAATGGCGTCCAGTTGGCATAGTGTTACTATGGTTACGGAGCTGATGTTACAGCACCAGTTTTGTATTCTACACAGACGGCTCAATCGAACCCGAAAGATCGCGCTGATGGTGGTGAATTTGCCGCCATCAGTATAGACTTACCCTAAGTTAGCGAGTGTCTTTAAACAGACTTAATAATGAAAGGAGCCATTAGCAGAAGAAGCAGAATTAAAGGGATAATTGTAACTATCCCCATATAGCTAAGGTAATGCAAGAAGCTCAATTTATTGCTGATTGTTGGTCATTAACATTTTCTTTGTACACATACCCTTTATTCATCCTCCGGAGTTATGACCAATATTTTTCATTTCTATGAAAGCAAAGACTAGAGGGGTTGTCATTATGCTAAGCACTCTACAGGCATAGACTAAAAAGGGTTTAAAAACTACACAATTTAACCCTACTGACTATTGTTCAGCAAGCTTTTCTGTATGTATTCATGTCTTTCCAATTTCATGATTTTCCACCTATGCACCACAAAATTATATGACCAAATCCATGCTGGTTATGATTCCAACATTGTTTTTTGACTCTCATTGAAGTTCTGGAAAGAAGCAAGAGGATGGAGCTATGGAATTTTAATATAAAAACAGTATGATTTGTTTGTATTTTTTATTAGGAAACAGTATATTTTAACTTTATTTGCACATTTAGTTTGCTTTATTGCTACTAGGAACATTTTTTTTAAATGATAAATTACCAGGCCATGATTTAGTGGTTTAAAGAAAAATAAATTTAAATCCATGAAATGACAGTGATGACTCAACATTGCAAATTATAGGTTTTAGTACAGGTAATTTAGCATATCAAATCACAGTTATAATTTCTTTCTATAGAGCAAAAGCAGGGAAGATTGTACTTCAGAGAAAAAGGGAGAGAAGGAAATCAAAAGTTCCATAAATACATAAGTAGGACTTCTGATTTTAGGTGTTAACTGATAAAACACACCCAATTAAAAAAAATAAAATAGGTAAGCTATTAGTATTTAAGGGCTTGTCCACAAAGCATGAATTGATAGAAATGTGATTTCTAAAGTACATTAACATGTACGTTATTTGGTCCAGGTAGACCCTTGCTGGTATGCACTTACAGTTCCTTAATGCTTTTTAATGTTGTGCTGTTTGAAGCAGTACTACGTGAAAGCACACTAGGGCACATTACAAGGATATTACTCTGATACAGACTACTCTAATAAGTTATGAATATAAGAGAAAGTCACGAACTCTCCAACTTTCAGTCAGCTACAAAAACCTCAAAAAATGCTAAAAGTTACCTCATAAAATGAAAATGATAAATGCTGAAAAGCAAAAGCCACATTTAAGCCCATGAAAGTACTAATAAAAAGTAACCTGCCTACTGTAGTCTGCACTTTATAAACACACGCGAGGCCCACTTCTATTATCATCTGAAACAGTTGTTTTTCCATGCTTTTGTTAGGATATACTTTTGGATAACATCAACTGAGGAACACACAATACCTAGAAGAAATGTGTAAAGTATGCATGGTATTGACTTCTCTTAAAAGGAAAGATTGACAATAAGAATGTCAAGGTAGAGAAAGTGCGTTTGAATGGCATGTGTCCTTGAGTATGCTCAACAATGAATGAGGAAAAGGATATTACAAGAATATAATTGTAACATTCTTTCCTCTTTTTCATTTAATCCATGAAAAAATATGCAACCATGTGATTTCTCGGCAACCATTACAAACCTCTTTCCTCTAAAAGGCGTCGACATTCATCCAAAACTCATCTGAGTCAGGACCTATAATTTAGGCACACGTGATGGAATAGACAGATGTTAGAAGTACATGAGGACTTTGATTTTCAGAAGACTGACATTCCAAAAATGAAAAGCTTTTTTATTTCATTATTCTCTTCTGAAAGTGGTTACATTACTTCTCTAGGTATTTTTCAGATAGGAATCATGAAAACTTATCCTTTCATCCTTCTTCATCTTGCTGTGAAATTGACAAGAAGTATGGAGTAACAGTCTTTGGAGTGGGGCAATGGGTAAAAAAAAGAAGAAAAACCCCCAAGAATGTCAGATTTCCAACTCCTGATGTTGATTTTTGGAGTGCATTTTGATTAAAAAATAATGGCCAATTGCTTTTGAATGGAAGTCTATATGTCTTATAAATTGAAATAGTCGGTGAAGTGATGAGATCATTTTAATGTATGGCAAATCTAATTTCTAGTGAGCATTTTGTAGGCTGTTGAATAAAATTAGATGCATTTTATGTCAAAGTGTATGCACGGACATTCTTTTAAATAATACTTGCCATGTCTCATACTCTGAGCCCCTTGAGGACCAAGAAAGGAAAGTGCTCCACCTTAGAAGAAGAGGGAAAGAGGGTGGGTGGTGGAGCACCCTTGGGGACAGACATCTCGAAGAACTCCAGTTACCGCACGAAGTGGGTAACCTTCCTTTCTTCTTTGAGCCATGTCCCCCTAGGTGACTCCAAAGCAGTGTCCTCATTAGGAAAGAGGGACTTCGGAGTTAGTAGTAGTGCACATAGCAGAAAGGACTGATAGGCTGAGAGCAGCGTCAAGTCTTGTTGCTTGGTCAATGGCGTAGTGCTTGGTAAATGTCTGAATGGAGGGCCATGTGGCCACTTTGCATATATCTAAAATAGGGACATTATGGAGAAAGGCCCTAGAAGTAAAGATTGCTCTCATGGAGTGTGATCTGATGTTTTGTCAGGAGGTGACACGAAGGCTTCCTTCATGGATAAGTGATTGAGGGAAGCAGTTGCCATAGGTTCGAAGGGGGCCCTCGTTAGGGTTTTAAGAACCAAGTTCAGAACCCACACAGGGAAGGGCTGGCGAATGTCAGGGTAAAGATTCTGTAAGCCTGTGAGAAATCTTTGTACTATCGGATGAGCAAAGGGAGATCCATCACGTGAATGATCATGAAAAGCTGTGGTAGCTGCAAGGTGAACTCTGATGGAGCTAATCAACAGATTTGATATTTTTAGATGTAGAAGATAGTCTAAAATGGCAGGAATGGATGCCAATGTGGGCTGGACACTGTTGCAGGAGCACCATCGATAGAACCTCTGCCATTTCTGCAGGTAAGTCTTACATGTAGACAGTCTACAGCTATTTAGTACAATGTTTAGTACTGGTTCCGAGCAGTATAATTCCTCCTGAGAGAACCAATTAGGAACCAGGCAATTAGGTGTAATCTGTTGAGATCCATA
Organism: Pelusios castaneus; assembly: GCA_007922175.1. NCBI lineage: Eukaryota > Metazoa > Chordata > Testudines > Pelomedusidae > Pelusios > Pelusios castaneus. Next base: position 10,133,821 of record ML685830.1, read on the forward strand.
TGCTTTATGCGCCTGTTGTGTCAGGAGGTTCGATGTGGCCAGTAATGCGATAGGAGTTCTCACTGACATTTCTAGTAGGTAAGGGTACCATGGTTGTCTGGGCCACATTGGGGCCAGGAGTATTACTGTCGCTGAATCTGTGCAAATCTTGTGAAGGACTCAGGGAATGAAAGGAATGGGAGGGAATTCATAAAGGAGACCAAATTTCCACTGTAGGAGGAATGCATCCCGCAGGGATTGTGTGCTGGCTCCTGCCCTGGAGCAATATTTTGGACATTTGCAGTTGTTGTATGTTGCAAAAAGATCCGTATGGAGCTTTCCCCATTGCAGAAAAATACCATTCAAGATTCTTTCGTGTATTTCCCATTTGTCGTGGTGGAAAAAGAAATGGCTGAGGAAAACAACTGTTGTATTTAAAGCTCCCGGTAGGTATGTGGCAGATATTTTGATGTCATTTTTGAGACACCAGTTTCATAACCTGATCACTTCTATGCAGAGGGATCTCGATCGTGCTCTGCCCTGCCTGTTTATGTAAAACATGCAGGCAGTGTTGTCAGTCATGACCCCCTGATGTTGGTGGACAATGAGGGTTTGGAAGTGTAGACAGGCATATCGTACTGCTCGAAGTTCTAGAATGTTTACGTGTAAAGAGGTCTCCTCTGTGGACCATTTGCCCTGGGCGGTAAGATCCAGGACTTGAGCTCCCCATCCTGTGAGGGAAGCTTCTGTGGTCATCATGAGAGTAGGCGGTTGTTGTAGAAAAGGTAACCTGCTTCCGAGGTTTGATGGTATTGTCCACCAGAGGAGGGATCGTTTCAATTCTAGGGGAACAGTAAGAGGTTTGTGGATGGAGTGAAACCGTGGTCTGTAGACTTTGGAAACTCACAGTTGAAAAGGGCGCATATGCCATCTTGCGTCCTTGACCACCAAGGTTGTCACAGCCATATGTCCTAGAAGTTGTAGACAATCTCAAGCGGTGATGACAGAGAAGTGAATGGCCAACTTTGTTAGCTGTATGATAGTGTCCCATCTTTGCTCGGGAAGAAAGGCTCATGCCAACTGAGAGTCTAGGCGGGCTCCTATAAATTGCATGACTTGGTTTGGTATCAGTGTTGACTTGTCTATGTTTACCACAATCCCAGAGACCAAAACAGCGAGGTGGTAAGCTTTATAGCGCTGGACACCTGTGTAAGCGAGGTTGATCTTATCAGGCAGTCGTCGAGGTAGGGAAAAATAGTGATGCCTTGCTTGCGAAGGTGTGCTGCAACGACCGCCAGGACCTTGGAAAATACTCGAGGAGTATTGGTAGTGGGTATCATTTACCACGAATCTCAAGTATTTCTTATGAGCTGGATGTATTGATATAGGACAGTAAGCATCTTGTAAGTTGAGGCCAGAAACCAGTCCCCATGTTCAAGAGCTGGGATAATTGGATGCAAGGGTAACCATCTCGAACTTGTGGTAGGCTATAACTTCCTGAGGTCTAGAATAGGCCGCCAGCCCCCTGATTTCTTTTGAGACAAAAAATAAGGGGAGTAGGATCCTCGATGTAAATCTGGGTACTCTTTCTATGGCGCCTATGTGTAGGAGGCGAGAGACCTCCTGTTGGAGGAGTTGGGCGTGAGAGGTGTCCCTGAAGAGGGACTGGAAAGGGTAATGGAAAGGAGGTCTGACAGGAAAGGGATCACGTATCCAGATTTGATAGTGTTTATAACCCATCTGTCAGGAGTGATGGCCCTCCACTGCTGGAGAGAGTATGATGACCCTCGACCTTATCCTCAAAAATTTGATCGGGGGGGGGGCGGAGAGGGAGAAGGGTGCTGTTGTGTAGAGGATTGGTTTGACGGTTGCTGTCTACATTGAGTGCGTAGTCTGGTTCATGTCTGATGGTCCTGCCGCCTGTATTGGGGTCTACTCTGAGGTTGGAACTGGTACCTTGAATTGAAGGATTGGTACTGGTACACTCCGTGCCCCTTTACTAGGGGATAAATACCATACGTACGGAAGGTGGCTCGTGAGTCTTTTGATCCATGCATGATCTCGGCAGTCTTACCTGAAAAGAGGTTTTTCTTTTCAAAGGGCCAGTCCTCAATGGTTGCTTGCAGTTGTTTAGGGAGATCAGCTGAGTGGAGCCAGGAGCATCTACAAAGAACGCCCCCAGTAGCAATCGTGCGCGTGGTAGTGTCAGCGATGTCTAGAGCTGCCTGGAAGGCAGGTCTAGAAATAAGTTGCTCCTCCCTAATGATGGCATGGAACTGGTGATTCTTGTTCTCTGGCATAAATTCAATAAAGTCTGCCAACTTGAGGTAGTTGTCGTGGTCGTAACTGGAAAGTAAGGCTGAGTAATTGGCCACAGATTTGAAGGGTGGCTGAAACATACACCTTTTTGCCCAGGAGGTCCATTTTTTATCCTCCTTGTCATGTGGTGTAGCACGATTGAAGAACTGTTTGTGGCGTTGGTTTGCCACTTCCGCCACTAAGGAGTTAAGTGGTGGATGATTAAGGAGGTATCCGGAATCCTTACTGGGTACATACTACTTTTTATCAACTTTTCTGGATGTCGGGGGAATAGTGGGTGGTGTTTGCAGATTTCTGGGGCCAGGTCTGTTAATGCTTCATCCACAGGTAGTGCAATACATATGGAAGACTTGCTTTGGAGGATACACTAGAGCTTGTGCTCTGAATCAAGGACAGTCTCCGTAGTTATCTCAAGAGACTCAGTCACTCGGCGAAAAAGCTCTTGAAACTGTCGAAAGTCATCTGATGCAGTGCACTGAGAAGATGCCGGGGTGTCCTCAGGTAAGGGTAACACCATCGTGGGGGAAGATCTGGGTTCTAAGTCTCCCGACTCCTCAAGAGGCTCCTGAGTATCCAGGACAGGAGAGGGGATAGGCTGAGGGAGAGGTCTGTGTGATGTAGATGGCCTGGGGTAGGGAGCGGAGGAATGAGACCAGGTATCCCATGCTGTTGGAATGTTGGCGGTTGGTTATACCAGGGAGGTGGGTACTCAGGGTAGGGTGGGTAGGCGGGTGGTCTGCAGTCCCGAAGGTGTAGAGAAACGGATTGTTGAGAGAAAGTGTGCCACTGTTGCTGCACCTCCTCATCCTCACTGTCAAAAGGAGTATGTGATAAGGTGCTAGTAACAGACTGCAGAGAGACCATGATGCCACTATTGTATTGAGTAGTTGGATATGTCTCCTGTGTGGGACTTTGATGCTTGTGTGTGTTTGTGGGGCACTGACTGATCTTCAGGCTTAGACGGTGTCTCAGAGGTTACAGCTTGCGTGGCACGTTGAGGCACCGAGGTAGTAGTTGGCAGTGCCACTGTTGAAAGTTATGTTGTCGAGCCCGTTGGCACGGAGAATAGCAGTGCCATGGGATGGTCAGAGTGAGCCCCTTGGGCAGGTGGAACCATGGAGGACACCGGTGTCGGTGGTGTCTCCTTAGGTGCCTTTGTGGAAGGTGGAGCTGCAGAGGAGGTGGTTTTTGAAATTTTTGTGCCAGCCATACTCTGAGCCTTAGGCACTCTTCCCCCATGGTCCGAATGTATTGATGAGGACCTTTTTTGGGGGGTGGAGGGTGTCTGCCAGTGTACCTGAGGAGCCTAATGCCTCTTTAGTACGTGGTTTATGGGGTGAGAGATCTTCTTCTCTTCACCGTGCCATGAGGCGAATTGAGGAGCCCGTCAGCCTGAGTTGGAGAAGCCATTTACGCCCACTCAGAGTCAGAGACTGGGCAAAGAGAGCACTCCATTAAAAGTATTTTTAGACAAAAGTTTCTCTTTTATTGCCCTAAAAAAAACCACAACAACCGAGTCCTGTGCACTTTTAAAGACTAACAGATTTATCGCATGAGCTTTCATGGGCGAAAATCCCACTTTGTCAGACGCTTTGAAATTCTGGCAGTGAGGGCATTTTAGGGAGATGTGTCCTTCTCCCAGCCATTTAATACAGTCAGCATGACTGTCAGACATAGGCATAGTGTTCTGGCAGGTCTGGCAGCGTTTAAGTCCCAGAGAAGCCGGCATTGTGCCTGCAGGGGAACAAAACCCCTTACAAGCAGGGTTTGTTTGTTTTTTTCTAACTGGGGAGAAAAACAAGAAAAACAACTAATTAAAGGAGAAATAAATTGAAAAAGGGGGGAAAAGGGTAGCACAGGAGAGGTTTAAAGACAAGCTGAGGGAAGATGTCAGAGCTCCATCCATGTCCGCGGACGGCTAAAAAGGATCTGAGGGGGGTCTGGTCACAGAAGCCTATTTATGAAGCTGTAAGAGGTCCCAGATCTGAAGAGAAATGGGAGAAATGATCAAATTCAAAAGAATTGTCCTAGGGCTGGCCTTAGATATCTAGTCATTTTTCTCCCCTCTTAAAATTTGTTCTGTTCTTTTACTGAGAATGAAAGACAAACATTCATTATGAGAAATACTTCCCTTTCACTTTTATAGTAAGATTCTTAGATCATGATATTTATAATCTAAAATTTTATCTACATATTTTCCAACTTTTCCCTTACCTAATCTTTAAACAGGTCTTCCTTTCTTATTGCCTACTATGCTATGTGTGTCTCACTGAAATTATTTTTTAAAAGACGGCTCAGTACCATGTTTTTATTTATTTATTTATTATCTCTCTCCTCATGCATTAGTGGACTTAATTTCTCCTTGGAACTTCCTTTTTCACTGTTATACTTGTTAGAACCCTTCTTATTCCCCTTAAACCCTTTGGCTAACAAACTCATTTTACTTCTGTGCTGCCCTTTTTTGCCCTAAAAGTCTTAACTGACTCAGTAATCTTATTTGGTCAAATCTTTCTATTTCAGGTTTGTTTTAGCCCCAGTTCTTTGTGCAGTCTCTTATGACACTACACTGACTCTTACTTCTCACATTCCTTGGGTTTTTTTTTTGGTTTTTTTTTAAAGAGGAATTGTAGACTCTTGTACCTCACTTTGCTTTCCTGAAATCTAATATCCTTGATCTGCTGTATTCTGTAAATTTCTTAATTTACTCGACTCAGGTCGCTAATGCCAAGTTTTTTTCATTATTTTCTCAATCTGAATCAGTTTCAACAATAGATAGATCTCAGAGGGCTTATTTTCTCATAGAAGTATGGTCTTCTACATAGCTTAGTAACTGCTGAGTTTACATTTTCTGCTGTAATTATTGTCCAACTGATATCTGGACAGTTGAAATTCTCTACAAGTACACCATCTTTCAGATTATAGAATTTTGAGAGCTTGTCTGTGAATTGTTCTCTCTGTTCCTCTCCAGTGAACTATAATAAATAACTACACATTCTTACTTTCCCAAGTAATTTATTTCAAATATTACTACTTTTTAAATAGTCATTTCCAATAGCTATTAGTACTTTTTCCATATAACACCAGACTGAAACCATCTATATGGGGTGGAAGAGAAGAGATGAAAAGGTGGGGGGGGGGAGGAAATGAGAGGGGAAAGACCCCTTCCACTCTCAATCTTTTGCATCCAAACACTGGCTGGGCATACACTGGCCCTATTCTTCCTGTATTCATGTGCAGGCTTTGGAATGTTATTAAAATGAGAACAAAGAACATGTTAGTATGTTATATATTAATATTCAATGTTAAAATGAGAACAAAGGAAAAAAGTCCAAACGGGAAAAAAAAACCCTTCAAAACACATTACCATACATTTCAGCCACCTCCAGGAGTGTTTCATATAGGCTTAGAAGGACAGTATTAAAACTATACTGACACTGTACTTGACAGCAAAATTCAAAGGAAACATTATCTACTATTCTAGTCAAAGTATCTGAATAGTAAGCATCAAATCTTGCACTCTTTGCTGAGCAAAAGTCTTCTTGAATTCAATAGGTATTTTGTTAGAATAAGGACTACAGAATTTCATGATCTGTTCCTGTAAGGACGAAGGGAGAGAGATGAGAAATAGAACAGGAAATTAAGTTTATTTCAATCTGCAGAAGTAGTAAACATGTATTGAGTGGGGAGAAAATTGGGGGGAAAAAAGAAGAAGTCAGTGTGGAAAACTCAAGGGTTCAAAAATTATGGTTTCATGCTTAAGAAGAGTTTCTGATGTGGTTACATAGAAAATACATCAGACTTTGTTCCGAGGTCTAAGGAAAGTCCTGGAAAAAACAAATCAATCTGATTACCATTTTAACTGTCTCCCGCATTTTAATCCTGGCATGATCTTAGTAACTAAATTTTCATAAATCACTAATGTTGGCGATTAAGGCTAGATCCTTGGCTACAGCCAAGATACACTAAAGACAGCTGAAGCTGGTCAGATACTAGGAGGTCTGGCTACCATTTAAGTCACTGACTGTGGTCAAAAAGAAATTTCGTGGACAGTTTTAAGGCTGTCATTAAGCTCATATGATGATAGGACAACTGCTGCAACACACCACCCTGGACTTTAGGAGTCAAAGATTTTAAGATCTTGGGGTTTCTGCTGGTGTCAGTTAGGGAAGCAAGACACAGAATACTACAAGACATTGTCTTCTGAAAAACTGATTTACAAATAATTATTTTACCCGTTCTGGTTCTGAAGATGTAATCGTTTAAGAATTGATTATTACTATTTGACTGATAGACTGTGCATACCCCTAAAGGTCTATTAAGTAAGTTTCTAATTAGGCCCTTTCAAAAAGCACACTTTAAAACTGATTGAAAATGATAGTTTTTACTGAGCCATTGTAGTCCTTTTCTCAGTTTGCAGATTATTGATCAGCCACCCCATCAGGCTCTATCATCTCAGTGCAGCTACCACGCATACACTGAGAGTCCATGATCTAAAACTCCTTATGAAATGTCATTGTGGAAAAAAGCCTCACTTCAGCCCAGTTATAGTGGGAAAAATCCATATTTATAGACTAAGCCTGTAAAATTCAGACCAACATAAAAACAGTTTTCAAGAAAGGGGATCATATTCTATTCTAAAACAAATATATTTCTTTTCTTCCTCTCCTCCCTCTTCTATAAATTAAATATAACAACTATTTTCAAAATTTTAATTGAAGAAACTTAATTCTTAGACTTAGCCTAAGAGTTCCTGTGTGCTACACTTCAGTTCAGGACAAATTTTCATAGTGACTGATCAGACTTTGAAAATCCTTGTTTTTAAGAGAACTGATCACACAATACAGTCATAACTGAGCAAACCATGCCACTATCAAAATGCATAGGTGTATGTTAAACATGGGAAAATAGCTGACTGGCCTATTCCTCTATCTCCTCATATTCTGGATGTTGATCTAAAGTATACCAGTGCCATTTGTTCACTGTGAAGGGACAGCACAATGGTGCCGGAACTCCACAGACTCAACTCTAAGGCATTTTGATGCCATTATATATTCTGGACTATCCCCAAAATTAAATACAGCCACAAACCAGAAGAGGCAGTGTACCCTGGAACAGCCATCTCCCTTCTCATACGGTTATCATTATTTAAAAAGTTTTAATCAAGAAGTATTTGAAGGCCAACGAAGAACATGCCTGCACTTAATTTAAAGTGACAGCTAATAGGGTGCACTATAGGTGTAACAGAATACATGTGGTTGTCACAAATAGAGTTAAAGGAGATTACAACATTCCTAAAACATCCTAAGTCAAATACTTAAAAAGCACATTTGCTGAACAACTCATGTTAAATTAGTTCAGCTGGTTGCAAGAAGGCTTCAATTTTATTCAGGCAGTTTTGACTTTTTCAGATTATCAGAAAAAAATAAAAATGAATATTTTTAGGTAAAGTAGCATCAGCTTCTAAATAGATTTCTTCTCATAACCCCATGTATTTATTTGAATTAATTTTACATAATTAATTTACATAAATTTTACATAAATAAATTTTACATAAAATACATATACATTGTTTTCCCAAACTCATTAACCAGAGAACAAAAATAGTTCACGAATGGAAAATGTTCCTTCCACCCATTCCAGACTTTTTTTTAAACCTAAGGACTTGAACAAACTAAAAAAAGAAAAGGGGGAAATAGAAGAAACAAAATTTAAATATTTAGCAGCCATTTTACTGATATTCTTTTTGAAAAGTATGAAAATAATCCAATTACATTCTTTAGCTCCATTATTTACAAATAACTTATCTGCAAATCAGTCAGTTGTGTAAGATGATTTTTCCATGTGCTATCTAGAGATAAGCAGGTCTGTAATATTAGATTTCCACTGACATAACTGTGCATGAATTCTGATCTGATTTGGTATTACACGGTGCAAAAGGTGAGACATTTTCTCTAATATAGCCCATTTGAAAAGGAAAGAAATTGCCAATATATGAAATCTGAGGAGTCTGATTCAAAGACTGGGGGATTTTGAGGTCAACTGAATGGAAAAGTAACTTGTTCGACTATCCCAGGCACTAAACGCTGTGACAAGCAAACCTAATACCCATGGTAGTTACTCAGTTAGACAATCAATAAAAACATTACATTATCAGACTGCTGCAGCTGTATGTTAGCTTCTCATATTACCTTGTCGGTTCCCAAAATGCTCAAACGTGCATTTACTGATCATCCAGATAACATAGATACATCCCAATGCCTGTGTTGCACCTAATATTTTAAAAAGAGTGCTATAAGGAAACAAACAAGCATTTATGTTTTGCCATATTACATGATGAATTCTACTTTTAAAGTTATATAAATGTAAGTAAATGGATATCTTCCATACACAGCTATGGAACCATTATTCTTTAAAGAATTTAGTCTTCAGATTCATTGGTTTGAACTGTGAATACTGGGGAACTAGGGTGTTAAAAAATGTATTATGTGCATCAGATGTTAAATGGCACCAAAATCACAAAACAGAAAATCCATAAAAATGTGGCAACTAAGAGCCGTATCATCTCCTTTGCCACAGGACACTTAGTTCCATGGGACAGGAGAGGGAAGGGCCTGGGGCAGCACTGTACCCCCTCTGTCTGTTAAGCCGTGGCAGCTCAGTAGCTCCTGAGTCTGCTTCCTATTGCAATGAGTTCTGTGCACATGGACAACTGTATAATGAAAAGTTTGTCTTTCCAAACTACATTTCTCTCTATGGCTATGTCTACACTTGCAAGTTAGTTCCAATTCAGGAAGCTTAATTCGAACTAACGTAAGCCTTGGTCACAGTAGGCTTTCATTAGTTCGAATTAAGGGCTTTCTTAATTCCAACTAATAAATTTGATTGCTTAATTCGAATTAATGGTTAATTCGAACTAGTTAGTTCGAACTAATCCAATGTGGCCATGTTAGTTCGAACTAATTGCTTAGTTGGAACTAATCGGCAGATTGACCTTCCTGCAACTGACTAATCTGAACTAAGCAAGTGTCCTGCATGGCCATGGCTAGTTCGAACTAGCATTCTAGTGGGGCCATGCTAGTTCGAATTAAGTTAATTCGAACTAACTAAAATTAGTTTGAATTAGTTAGTTCAAATTAAGTAATTTGAACTAGCTTTTGTAAGTGTAGACATAGCCTTGGTGATTTTGTACTGATGTTCTTTTGGGTTTTGTTTCATTTTGTCAGGATTGTATCTTGTTTAGCTGATCTATGCAACTACTCTTTTGGATATAAAACTGCCAGTAATAGTTATTAGCCTAATCAAAATCAAAATCTTATGCTCATACTGCAGAGTAAACAGCATATAAAACATACACAAATTGTGAGCACAAAATGCAATATGCACAATATTGTCCAGATTCTCATATATCTTATTAATGGCTATTGGCTACAGCACAGCGACATTTGATCAGCTGTGCTGCCAAGTTTTGTAGTTAGGATAGCAGTTTTTTGTTACATGCCTCTCAGTGAAATGAAAAGCACATCACAGATTCACAAGCCACATTTTCATTTGTTATATGCCATAAGCCTTATTGGCATGCCTCAACTGAAAAACTGGAGTGTGACATGCCTTCCATTTCACAGAGCCATGCTGCTGGGATATACTAGAATCTGCTCCCTTTCAGGTGGTTTGCAGGACTCTCTCTCCATATATCCATACAGCACTCACTGCTATGCTAACATGTCTCATCCCTAGTCAAAAAGTACTAAAGGACCTATGGTGGGTTGTGCTTTTTTTTTTTTCTTCAAGTGCCTCCCTGGCATCTGTACATGGTGCTGCCATTTTCTTCAGCTCCCTCCATGCTATCAGTTGGAAGCTGTGGGTTTTCTGTGACTCAGTCCAGTGGCCATTTCACACAGTCCAACACCTTTCCAGGGTGCAACAATCTCAATTAGAAAACATCCAGTGCCCTTCCGGATCAGTTATAACTAAAATGGCCCAGGCAATTCCCTTTCCACAGTTAACGCATCATGGTTCTCCTGCCCACCTGCACGGGCCTGGTTCCTCTGGCTGTGGTCTAAGGTTCATCCTTCCTCATGCCATTGGCTCCAGACAGGAACTGTTTTGCTAGCAGCAGGCAGCTCTTTTTATTTCAGCCTGCCGGGCCTTGATTGACTGTTGCTGTTTCCCTGCCCTTCAACCTCCTGGAGGACCAGATCTCAAAGGTTCCCAAAATGACAGTTTCAGGATGTCTCTCTAGGCAACCCTGGAGGTCTAATACTCCCTCCAGCAGTAGGCTCAAAAACCTATAACACCCCATCATAGTCCCCCAAAGTTGTGCCCCAATTTTACAGTGTGTCTGATTTGTCATAGAATTAGGTAAAGGGTTATTTTATGCTCTGGGTCTGTATTTGAAAAACACTTTTCTGGTGCTTAGTTAACAAGCTCAGTAGGTTTATTACAAGCTGGATACATCAGGCTGAATTCAGTAACCCCTGAGCAAGGCTAAGATGGGGAACCAAAAAAGAGCCTAAATCGAGGTTTGGACATCTGTCTAGCTTTATGTTGACATGTTCAAACTTTGGCGCTCATATAGCTTGTCTGCAGGTACATAGAAGGTATGTGGAACTGGAATAGAACCCAAATCTCTGGACACTCAGTCTTGTGCTTCATCCTAAACAGAGTCTGAGAAGTTTCTATGAGACACAGAAATGGCTCTTCCCATTGATTTCTAAAATGGCATAATAAATTTTCAATTTAAGAGTCAAACAATTGCTAGGCCTACATTCACTTTAAGATCCCAAGAAGGACCTACTCATTAAAGATTTTGCATAGTAATGAGATAAATAAGTATTTCCTTTCCCTTGAATCACATCTCCTATACTGTTTTTCTTGAGTACTTAGTTAAAAATAAATCCTTTCCTAGACTCAAAGGAATTTCAATCTGTTTAGTTTTCATAGGAAATAATATTCAAAATTTACAAAGTTGCAGGGGTAAAATTATGTCACACTTTGGAACAGCTAACAATTTAGAAATGGTTTTCATTTGATTTAATATCTTATTGAATTATACTTGGATTACTTAATAAATGAAGACTGTTATCCATATCATATTAGTCATAGGTGAAAAAATGACATACATGGATGAATGTAATCCATTCAATAGTTATGGACCCAAAATCCCCCAGAGACTATCACATATGCACATGAGATCCCTGAGTATTGAACTTTGCATATGGATCTGAGTTACCTGGATGTAATCAGAGGGCCATCTTCCAATCCCAATTCCACTGGTATAACTCCAGAATCACCCCAATGACTTCAGCAGAGTTACTTCTGAATTATTCCAGTATAACAAATCAGAATCTGTTGCCCTATCATCTGACCAACCATCTGCAGTGGTTTTTCTAGGTTCAGAGACTGAGACGCTAAAGTCAGAAGGGACCAGTAGGATCATCTAGTCTGACCTCAGGTTGTTTGTTCCCACAAGTATATATTGTGTTTGTGGAATGCATCCCAGATACACCAATACTGGAAAGAAATGTGGATCAAATTTGCCTTTTTGGAGGTTCTCATGCAAAGATCCACATACCCCAGGGTAGTTCTGGGGACCACGGAGAAAAACGCCATATAGAGCAGGGTGCCAGGGAGGCAAGGTCATCAGGACAGGTCAACATGGATGCAGTGGCCACAAAATGCCTGCATAGGGACCAGGGAAGGGCATCAGCAGCTATTCCATCTTATAGGCTGAAGCAGCAGAGATAAAGGGACCTGCTATTGCCATACCTGGACCCTCTGTTAGAGGTAATGAATTCTATCAACTCTTCCCCTGTGTAGTTTATGATGGTGGTTTTTCAAATATGCACTGGCATACAGTGATGAAAAGTTGCACTCTTATTCCAGCCACATACTTTTTATAGAATACTCAATCACATATAAGTGCATGTGTCCTAACTTTTCAGAAGACAATAATATTATATACAGCTACAATATTGCTTGGAGGCTCAAATGCTTAATATACTCAAATGCATATGTTGTTTCTTGTTTAGGTGTTATACATGTACCGAATCTTACATCAGGCCTCTACCACATTTCTCCCCCTTCCCATGATTTACTCAATATGCACAGACATACTTCTGAGGAAGGTTAAAAACATGTTGGAGCTTGAAAACAAAATTGGTATGTTGAGGTTGCTATGATTAAAATATAAAAATATATATTTTAACCCAAGACAACCATGTTTCATTATAACAACATTAAGTTATTGCATACACGATAACACTGACTTAGAAAAGCAGAGATTTTTCCAAAATACAGATGGTTACAAAAAATAAACTGAAGGTGCAAGTGACCTGACTATTTTAAAAGCTTATTAACTAATACAGTTAAAATACAGAGTTCACATATTTTTCCATTTTACAAATCTGAACTATTCCTATTATTTGGGGGCATAATGTTGAGTGCCTTGGCAAGAAGCAGAGCTAGATGCTAATCACTTCACCCATCAGACCCTGTGAATGCTTGAACCTTGTTAAAAGCATGAGAAGTTATAGGAAAGGCATGCCTAAAAGCTTCTTAACCCACAGGGGAAAAAAGCTTAACTTCATTACTTAGATGACTAGATTATTGCATATTGACCACTATATTATTACTACATAACACTGTAAAAAAACATTTTATGGCTTGTTGATAACTTGACTCCAAATAATTTAACTAACTCTTATTTGCTATGATATTGTATCAGCCAAAGTCAGGATTTGGAACAGGGTAAAAAACATCAGATCAAACTGTAAATTTGTGGTTGGCACAGAGTTAGTGAAAAGTACAGAACATACGGAATGCAGAATGAAGTGTTATCTTTTTGAAACATGAGTATTAAATTTATGACAAATGTCTGAAGCAAACAGCCAACTGCAACAGCATTTCTGTTCTTAAAAGCATATTAGTAAGTAATGCTATTAAGAAAGCAGTGTCCCACTGTTAAACAGTAGATTGTAACTGATGTAACAGTAAGTATACATGCCATTTTTTAACATCAATCATATTTCAATTGAAAAAAATGTTAACGTCTTCTAGTTAATATAGCTTTAGGCGTCACATGACCTTAAATCTATAATCTTGCCTGTCTGATTATTTGCAGTGCAAGGTTAAATAAAAATGTAAAATGGGAGATCTGGAACAAAATCAAAATAAGGTTTGAGGAAACAAGGAACCACCTAATTACAACTCTACTTTGCCAACTGTAAAGAAGCACCACATGAGTACTAAAAGTCATTATTAATAAAAGGATCTTACAAAGCTATTATTTTAACTAATTATAAACATTTGGATAGTTATCAGTCTCAATTTATCACTTCTGTGATTCTGCAAGTTATATAGGGATGTCAAAAACAGCTTTCCACCACACATCCAACAACCTATTTCAGTATATGCCCACACGGACTTCATCAAGTAGCAATGAGTTGCCTTTTCATTGCAAGTAAGTGACTAATATCTATACTGGCTCTAAAGAAAGACACTTTTCATAATCACACAACAATCTGCTAAATGAAAACATATGGATAGGCTTAGGCAAAGCCTGCCAGGGGTCTGTATTGAATGGAAAACAGGTGCTTTATTTTTGTGCCATGTAATACCCCGTTTACCCCCAAGTCCAAAGGTTACAGGACTAATAGTTGCCTTGTGGTAATCAGGGAAAGCAAAGACACTGGCCGTAGTTAAACATCTGGGACATATTTTACATACCTGCAACATATGCTTCAGGTTCAATTAAAGTGAGGCTTTGGCACATTTATTAATCTTTTCACTTTTATCTTATAAGAGGCCCCATTGACCTGACTTTACTATTATACCATATGAGAAAACCCAAGTAATGACAACTGGAGGTCAGTACCTGCTGGTACTACAAAACGTGCATTTGTTTTCTCACAGAATTTTGTTATGCACAATACTTTAATATTAGGAATGCATGAATTAAAAAAGCAGGATAAAACTGTGCTCCTTCAAATTCAGACACACCAATGTCAAAAATCTTCAGTAGCAGCAGGAACCAGCATGTGATATAACTTAAAGGAGAAAACTGAAAAAATAAACGTACTTTGTTATCTGTTTTATAGTTTAGAGTCTGAGATAAAGTGTCCAATCTAAGAATAACTACATAGACTGTACAGTACAAGCATTTTTTAATAAAAAAGTATATGTATGTCATTTTCTTTTCCATTCAAGTTCTGATTTTCATGATAACATATTGAACTACAAGAGCTCAAAGAGAACTTGCATATTAATAAAACATGACTTTGAATTTATAGAAGTCAACCTACATGCCTTTCATATATGAAACACATTGCTCTTAGCTATTAAATAAGACTACTACTGAACGCACACAAGTAATTTAAGCACTCACTTCAGTCAATGTTGGTAACTATATCTGAAAGTGTGTTAAAACTCTGATGTCACTTTCAGACAGCTAAACACCAGATTACAATTGATATAGCTCCAGAGCTTTGGTGTTATTTCTAACCCGATATGTTTTGTTTGGCATCTACTTTAGACAGACTGTGAAGGAGTTTTTTTTAAATGGCTACAGCTTGTTTAATAACAACTAAAAAACCCCACAACTAAATGGTAAATAAATAGGCTAACAAATTACAAGCATTAAAGTACTGTACTTTGCAAATGGATTAGTTAAATGTTCAGGAATATGTATACTGTGCTACTGGGATAAAGTTCTTATAGTTGCTTTAATAATAAAGCAACAACAAGCAGGGGAAAATGGCCATAAACGGATGGCAGATCAGTGATTATCAGAAGAGAAATGATGATTCAAGCTAACATGTTGAGTTAAAATACAAGCTCTCTACACCTACATGATTGACCTTTGCAATAAATCATGTATTTTATTGCCAGAAGTGTATGCTCATATAATTTAACATTAAAAACTAGCACGTGTTTTGTAAAAAGGAGATTGTTATTACAATGTTTGATTATTCTGAAATGATGTAGCTAACAATTTAAATGATGTACAGAAGAGTTTCACATAATATCTTTCTGTCAATTCTAAAATGTTTGAATTAGAAATAGAATGAGGGAAATACTCATTTTTATCATCCTCTCTTATATCTTGGGTTAGCTAACAGAAAAATAATCATTCAGGGGATTAACTAATCACAGTGAATTTTCTGACATTTCAAATACATGCTGCCAGCATAGGAATTCTTACAGTGGTATATAACTGTACATCTCTACTAGGAACAAAGGTCAAGGACATAAATTAAGATACACTGTTTTCTTCCGCTCTTAAAAAAAATTCATTGCTTTTCTACAACAGAAGCAGGAAGACATTTGTGAAGGTCAAAATTGTCTGTATTAAATTCAAAGATATTTTTAAATAATGTGTATTTTTCTCTTTCATATCTAGGTATGAAAAGCTCAGACAACAACAACAAGGCTGTTTTCACTGCACTTGTCTCTCCATCAAAGCTGTCCTGCCAACACTAGCCATTGCTTCAGTGGTGCTAGGTCATTCTAATTTCCTCCCTCCAGTTTTTTCCTTTCCCCAGGGGACAACCAATTCACACAGTCCCATAGCTTGGCTCAATAAGATGTGGAAACGAGCTGTTATTTACTGTGGTTGCAATCCTCAACCCAACCAGCCCAGGTATTGAACCACATGGTCTCAAAAATTGAAAGGTCTGCAACAGTGTCCTCGCTTGCTGGGCCACAATGCCAGTTCCAGATCAAGTGGATGTCTATGAGAATTGTGATTATTTAAATGTCATACAGAGTGCAGAGCATATCAGCTATTCTTCTACCAAGTAATTCACTGAAAATTATAGATGGCAATAGCCCATTTTCAACCAGGGTGGAGTTACTATTTTTACACCATTTCCTCCCTAAAGTACAGCCCTATTTGTAATAGCCAAGACAGGACAAATGTTTGTCCTTCAAAAACAGTTGTCACTGCAGTTATCTTCACAAGAGCTATCAAGTTCCAGACAAGCTGAATTATTTTTGTTGCTGGCAGAAAAATATTTGACCCAGCTCTGGACAAAAAAAAAAGAGAATTTATAGTCCTCTATCCTTTCCTATAACATACAGGAGCATTGTTAGGATGATAAACAGCTCTGTCCAATTTTCTGGACTAAAACACTTCAACTCCTTTTTTAACTGTCTGTAAAAACAGTGTCATGTCTAAATTCTCCCATCCCCAGGTACCCAAGTGCTAGGAAAGATAATTACCTTGTCATCTCTGTCATCCTCTTCTTCCTCGTCCTCTAGCATGTCCTCCACTACCTACAGACAGAAAGAGTAGTTGTCATCATTTAAAAAGGAAGAGTTTTGTTCTGTCAATTGTAAACCTTTTGTAGATGAAAACTTTATTAACATTTGAAATAAATGCACAGAAGGAAAATGTACAACTAGAAAAACATCTGATCTGGAGATTCAATTTTAAGAAAAAAGTTATAACTTTAATTGACCTACATTAGGGAATAAGATACTGAAAATCTCTACCTGTGTAAAATGCTAGCTTGACAATTTAAGTATTTAAAAGGTAATTCAAAATTCACACTAGGATATTTTTTAACTAAGGAATCCTTTTTATCAGCTTCACTGGTGGCTATGCAGTACGGTCCAAGTGCTTATTTTGGATTTACAGCTAAGCTCAGAAACATACAAAATTTTGAGCTTAAATTACATTGTTCATCAGGAGATTTAGGAAGCTTTCACTCTCAAGAATAAATTCATGCTAGCTTGCTTCTTCATGGCAGTGGCCCACAGCAGTGACCTAGGGTGCATGCTGTATTACCATCAGCACAGCATTTCCTCAGAGTGATTTTGTATTATTAGTGTGTTCAATATACGGCCCATGCTTCTCTCATTATGTGCATCTGTACTCCATGTGTGCCTATATCTGTTCATTTAAATAAACAGATTGATAGAGAGGATACCTCTGTGTTCAAGGCACTGTCCTCACATTAATAATTAATTGTCATCTTATGGTTGTGAGATTAGTAAATATTATAGCCATTTTATACAAAGAAAGGGGTGACTTTCCCGAGGCACATGGAGAGTCAATGGCACAGCTAGATTTAGAACTCAAATTCCTGTCTAATAACCCCAGCATCAAGCCTGCAAACTATGGGCCAAATTATCTGCTGGATAAATGGAAGTAAGTAGAGCCGTGCCTCTTTGTTCCAAAAGATAACTTAACTCTATACTTGTGTGTACACAAACATCAAGAGAGCTTTAAACACAAAATGTGAAAATTCTAGCCTGTTTTACAGAGAGTTATTAGCCAAAATAATTGCCTACAAAGGAAAAAGTTACAAAATCATAATTCTATATCGTAAAGCATCATGGCAAAAAGAGGACGTCTCACTGAAAATTTACCTTGAAAGGGCAGGACAAAACTGCAACCTTACACATATGCACATGCCTCTTGCATGAGTAGAGTTGGCTGGCCACGAAAGGGAACACACTCTTGACCCTTTCATGGGGGAGTAGGAGTGAATAACTTTCCCCTTTATAACAAGGATCCCTGATAGCGAGCAGACATATAAAGCCTTTTGCATACTTCAACTGCAGCTATACATCATCACCCCACCCTCAACTCAGTGACTTAAAGACACAAGAATGCTCTAAATTTGTTGCACATGCCATTTAAAATAGGTTTTGATTGTTTCTTATTAAGACTTAGTCCAATGAGTCAACAACAGTTGACCACATAAGCTATTTATGGCTTAGCCTGAACAGTAATCCTGCACTAGTGCAGGGGGACGTACTACAACGTACTTTCCTTCCCACTTGTCTACAATATCAGAACTAATAGATCTGCAAGATATCATATCCAGAGACCTAAAATTATATTAGTCTGAGCCTGAGACAGTCTATATTTAGTCCTTGACAAGTATCAAAAAAATATTGCTAATCCAAAGGATAAGTGATAGATCCAGTGTCTGATGTCTTATGAACCACTGCTCTAGAAATAAATGTGCATACCATTGGATGGCTGAAATCCACAGCTTCCTCATGGTATGCAGTACTCATTTTTAGATACTGTTGACCACAAGAAAATGGACCATTAATACACATTATTATGGCCTGCTATCAGTGAGCGCTATCTTGGAAAGGTCTGGATGTAGAAACCATGTTTTATGCCACTGCAAAGCAGTTGGGAACCCCAGTTTTCAGATGACATAAAACAGACTCAGACTGAGGCTCTTTGCAATACATGATATTGAAACACTGTGATATTCGGTTTTTAACCAATCTAAGTTATTAAGCAATCAGGATGCTTTTATTATGTTATTAACAAACTATAGCTGATAAAATAATACATGATCAGTCATTTTGTTAAGGATTATATATAACTAATATTTCCTGACATACTGTTTAAATATGATCATATAGTACTAGAGTATATTAAACAATGAATTTACACTACTAAAACTCTTTTGGGCCACACATTGCCAATTTGACTCCTAAAACACTAACATCTGAGAATCATTGATATTAAGTATTTAATTCTAGTGGATTGTGAGATATGACTAAAACTAACTCATACAGTGCTTTCTAGCCAGAGAGATCTCAAATCACTTAAAGGAAAATAAATATCATTATTCTGATTTTACAGATGAGTAGAGCCCTGCAAATCCACATGAATCTGCTTACCATCTGTGGATGTTGATGCGAATATCCACTGATTTTATTTTTTTTTTTAAGTGGGGAGACAGATGATGGATTGGATGTGGTCCTCAAAGATGGGGAAACAGCTATCTGAAGCTCAGCCTTGGAGGCTGCTTTCCCACCTTGGAGATGGATGTACAGGTTGGCCGTGGATCAGCTGTTCCAGGGGACTCTCCTGTGGACTGCCGTTCAGCTGGGCTCCCCACAGAACAGCTGATTGTTGGCTGGCAGGGGAACTCTGCAGATCAGCTCATGGGGTACTCCCCTGAGGGCCACCTATCCATCAGCTGTTCCACCAGGGTTCCCCTGATCAGCTGCCTGCCCCCCAAATAGCTCGTCAGTGAGGGAATCTGTGGTGGGGATGGCCTCCACACAGCTGCTTGGGGGTCCCAGAGCCGTGAGTGTGCGTGGATGCAGATCACTACACTGTGCTTAGTGGCCGAAGGTAAGCTGATTGTGGCAGATGTGGATCCACAAATGTGGATCCATGCGGAGCTCTACAGATGGGGGAATTGAGGTATAGCGAAGTAAACAGCTTGCCCTAGATCACACAGCAGGTTGTTAACAGAGCTGGAACCAAAATCCAGGTAACTCCAGAATTAGGCTGTGGGTTATTGCACAATTCCTGTACTAAATATATGAAAATTGCATTTCAAATGTAATTGTGATATAAACTGACAAAAATTATATCACTAGGGATATAACCAACCAAAAGGCCATGCCCCAGAGGCAGGGGGAACAAACAAACTAAAAAACTGTTTAGAACAGAGTGTTAGCCTCAACCCTGAATTGTTGACTACTTACTAGTTCCTATTGTAACTTGAAACATCATTTAACCTACTGAGGGATTTTTGTAACTCCCTTTAAAAAATGAAATCCATCCCCTGAAACAAATGCTTATTATCTAATATATTGCTTAAATATGTGTTTAAAAGCATTTATAGAACTCTTATTACCCTTTAATATTTGTAAGACCAGAATGACTCCACGGGAGATAAATGTGAACATTTATTGAGAATGGCCATTAAACACGACATTTATTCAACTCTGAACAAACCCTAAAAACAGTAAGACTTAGTGCAGGAACTCTGCAGGAGCTGGGAATGGAATTCACCTCTTCTAACAAGTGGACAGGTCTCAGTGGACCATTGATCCTAAGCACTGCGAGTGAGAGTCTATGCACAACTCTCAAAGTTCAGCTCAGAACTCGAAAGCCAGTGGGGAATGGGTAGAAGAGGGGAGAAGGCAAAGGGGGGAGGAGGGAAGCAAACCGGCTTTTAGCCACCTTTCTATCCTTGTGGTCCTAGGCCATACTGGGACTGGAGAGGCCCCCAGCATAACAAACTGAGTTTCCAGTGTTATCCAAGCTATTGCTGCCTTTGTGAAGTTGCCCTACAGGCTACGGTGCTGCATCCTATGGCCTTGCTCCTGGTAAATCCCCTACCCCAGGACCTGAGGGAGGACTGCAAAAAGCAATCTTGCTTCAGTTCCTGCTCTAGAAAAATCCTCTCTGGCCAGTTACAAGACTTTTTGGGATCCTTTACAGCACTGTGGCTCTTTGATACAGCATAAAGGAGGTTGAACTGGAGCTGAGAATCTTACTTTTTCTTTTTCAGTCATTAGCCTCAAGGTAAATATAGTTGCTGTCGCTTACAATGTGGGTGCTGACCACAGTGGCCCCAAACAGACAGGTGTGGAGAACACTCTGTGAGAAAATGTGAGACCACTTCATTGTATCCCCCACTCTCCACCAACCCCACCATGGGGCTTAATGTGGCGTGCAGGACCTCTATATCTGAGTGAACTTTGCTCCTAACAACTAAGTTCTAAAACATGGAGCTAAGGGCTTTATACCATGGGAATTGTCTCGCAACTTGTGGTCTGGCAAGTGTTGATGCCTTTTGGCAAGCTAATTTCCCACTTCCCCATCATACCTACTTACAGCCTTGGGGATTGATTTCTTGCATAGTCCCACCCATTTAACTAAAAATATGATATAGC
This sequence comes from Pelusios castaneus, assembly GCA_007922175.1. Lineage (NCBI taxonomy): Eukaryota > Metazoa > Chordata > Testudines > Pelomedusidae > Pelusios > Pelusios castaneus. Next base: position 10,154,785 of record ML685830.1, read on the forward strand.
ATCAGTTTTAATTAAATCAGTACCCTAGGTTACATGGAGACATTTAATTGAACAGGAAACCTCTAAAAATCAAGGTTTACCATGGAAATGAAGATAGTGCCTTAGCTATCTTATTCCAAATGACGACATACTGTTTGATCACTTTAAGGACAACACTCTTATTCTATATAATCAGGTTAATAAAATGATATTTCATACTTGTACTATGTCTTTCATCCAAGGATCTAAAAGATCATTGCAAACCTTAATAAACTAAACCCCACAACACTACTATGACCTACAGAGTAGTAGTATTCTTATATTTACAGCTTAGAAGTTTGACTTGCCAAAGTCATACAGGCAGATTGTGACAAAATCAAGAATTGAACTCAGATCTTCAGTTCCCAACTCCTGTTCTTTAACCATAAGATGATTCCCCACCCCGCCACCCATGTTATTCCATTGTATGTTCTCATTCTGTGTTAATCACATTCTCAATTAAACTAAGAACCCATGTTTTCACTCCTCATGAAACTTTGAAAACAGAGTTAGGAAAAAAAGATGCAGAGTGAAAGTACACCACTAAAATGATCAGATGGAATCATAAGCCCTCAAATTCCGTAAGACTGGTTGCTCTCCACAATTGAAACAATGAAAGCAAAATCTTTATAAACCATGTGATATATAAAGACTCTGCAAGTGAAGGCCTTTTAAAAAAAGATATATTTAAGAACAACCTATTTATACCAAAGTGCAAAGCAAGTACAAATTCAATAGATTACAGAGTTGAGTTTAACACTATACCGAGGATCAAACCAAAAATAAGAAAAAGGATGTTCTCTTTGATTCTGTGTGCTATTTGGATCTTTGGCAACAGTACAGTTATCCAGACATCTATAACAAGATGAGAAAAATATTAAAGGAAAAATTATATTAAGGGGAAAAGCATATAAAAGTTAAACAAAATATTATAGTTACTTTATAAAAAAATTAAGAAAAAAATCTCAGATCAGCTTTAGAATACTAACTCTAAATTATGTTTTCCAATACCTTGCTTGAAATCAAGTAGTATTAATCAAACAAAGGAAGGGCACTAGGGAAATCAGAAAGATCTAATGCAAGCAGTTAAAAGTGACATGACCTTCTGTAATGTCACTTGTCACAGACTTATATGCCACATACTGGTAGAAGGTCTTGAAAGAACCTGATTCTTGGTACTCTTCCTTGAATGTAAGACTAATACAGATGACATTTTAAAAAACACACGTAGATGTCCTCAAATATGGAATGTCAGCTACTTTATGGGCAAACAGTAAGCAGATGATATTAAAATGTTAAAAAGCAAGGCTCTTTCTGTACTAAATAGTTTTGAATAGTAAATATTTTACAGAAAAAGCACACAGAATAATTTGTATATATAATAGTAGATCACTCCTGCCTATTCCCACCTTTGGCAATGTAACAGAATTTTGTTTGCAAATGCTGTGTAATTCACACTGTATTGCTGAAGCACTTAACTTGAAAGAGCAGCCACTTTATACATAAATTTTAGTTACTCAGTTCAGACATTTATGGAAGCAGCATTACTACCCTTTTCAAGTTTAGCAAGAGAAGAAAACTGGACTAGCACGCACTCTTAGAATTCACTTTACAATTAAGTGAGTCTTTTAGTTACTCCTCAAGTAAAAAAAAAATCAAACTATTCAATAATGTTTCATTAAAATATGAGATTTGGGAGGATTTAGGACAGTTCAATGTAATCTCGAATATAGCAACATCAATAAGATGATAGTGCAGTCTAATTCTAGTTTTTTTACAACTGTCTTAGTTCAGAATGAGGACGAAGGATATCGATGCAAAAATCCTTCAAAATATCTTCTGAAATTAAAAGTTTTTGTTCAGAGCAAGCATATTAACTGCTCATATAAACAAAATTGTTTTACTTTAGACCACTCCTGTAGTTTTTAGAACAAAAATTACAATGACATAATCGCTGCAAATACATGGTAAGTAAGTGTATTCTTCTATCACCAATCTTTCCATAGCTATTCCAATGAAAACAACTGCCTGATTAAAGGGGTATTTTGATACATTTCCAAGTGAGCAGTATAATGGTACTTTTTACTCTAATATGTAATGTAAGGGAATTTTCAAAAGGAGATGAGAAACCACAGTCATCCAGATGGGTTTACTGTCTGAAATCTTAAAACAAGCAAGGTGTCTTGTGGCACTTTTAAAGACTCACAAATTTATTTATTTATTACATATACATTTGTTAATATCTTTAAAACTGCCACAGGATCCCTTGTTTGTTTTGCTGAACTAACCTAACATGGCTACCCCTTTGAAATCTTAATGTAGTTTAAAGGCCCAGTTCTTGAATTGCTCAGCAAGTCCTAAAAGGTGTAGGTACCCTGAACTGGTAGTTAAAGTGTGCAGCACATCTCCTGAGTTTCACAAGTCAGGAGCCTTCTGCTCCTGCTTCCATTGTACTAATACTAAATAAATAAATAATAAATAATAAACAACTAGTTCTGGGTCCCAAATGAACATTTCTACCTTAGGGATGGTTATAATTGTATTTTTCAACACAGTTTGGCATTCATTTAGATCATTATGTCTCTACATAAATTCAGTATGTGTTTGTGTGTCAGTGGATTTACAACACTGATCTGTAAATGTAATATAAAATTATTGAATGTATATGGATTGAGGAGGATGCACATAACCACTCGGTATTTCAGGCCTCTTCAAAGTACCTGAGGTTGAACTGAAGATTTTCATAGTGAATAAGCCTGTTATTACTGTGTTTATGTAGTCATTTTCACAATAGAACATCTGTTCCTCTCATATGGTTGTTGAGCAGGAACTTTTCAAAAGAACTAGCATAATTAAAATATTCATATATTTTAAATCATATTTATAAAGACAATAAAATTAACCAATTTTGAATTCACTATGTAGTATATCTGAACTTATGGTAGTTTCTGAGTTTGAGTTACCACAATACATTAAAGATTTGACCTTGAAATGTTTCATCTACAGGCATCATCAAGATAAGTGAACTACTAGATGTAATAATTAGTGTGATAATACTAAGACACACACACACACACACACACACACACACACACACACACACACACACTCTTTCTTCTTGCACAATACATTTCCTTGGTTCATTCTGGGAAGAGCTCATACTGTAATTTAGTCTGATTCCTAATAGGAAATGTGACTTTAATGTGGCTATCAGATGTCTTTTGATGCATTACACTGATTACTTACAATCCCGTATCAACAACAACAGAATTTTTATTTGCAGTAAACTAAATTTTTCTGTAATGTACTTGGGCAGAAAATTACACATTCTTACACACATGTAACTTTTTGCTTGCTGTCAGCTTAATATGCACACAATATTCAATTGCAAATGTTGTAAAGACTAAACAATTTTTAATATAAAATATAGCATCAGTAGAAGGGTTTTCTAGTGCATTTCTTTAAATATTTAGATCTCAATGCTTTCAGGATTTTTAGCTGACATTCATACATAACATTGAGAACAGAATACTAGATGTTTATTTGAAGTATGTCTCCATCTAAAGGCTTCAGAATGTACTGTCTATTTGTCTTGTTGGCAAATATCTGATTTGTCTTGCTTTATGATGTTTTTAAACCAGTGGAGCAAATAAATAAATAAATAAAAATCAGTATTTAGCTAAATAGAAATTGTTAATTTACTATACAGCATGCTTTTAAACTGTAATATTTTATAACATTTTGTCACCTAAAAGCTTAAATAGAACATTCAGAATATAGTAGATTATGTTTCTTGTCAACAGAATTAAAATGTAATTGGTTGTCTTAAATTCAACCTTTGACTTTTCAGCTAGCATTAAAATTTTTGTGGGATAAAACATCACTCTCATATACATATACATTTGTTTAAATAGCAATAAGTTTGTGAGTTATGCCAATGTTAGGATATTTAAGGTTGTGGCTGATTCCCTTTTCTCTCTCTCTCTCTCTGAAGCATTTTGCCATACATATTTTATGGTATTGTATAGCTTCATTATACCTATGTCACTGTAACATTAGCCCAGTTGTCTATTATGACAACTTTTTATAGATAGTTACATATTTGGAGAAATGTCTCATTTTGAAAAACAATTTAAAAATGATTGATATCTACTCTGTGAATGAGCATCCATATACTTAAAAATAACTTCATATAATGGGGTTTTTTTACTCCCTCGCTAAATAGTTCTTAGTTTATAGAATATTGACCAATAAATTTTGGAGCTGCTACAGTATTATGTCAATCCAGTAGTTACATAAGTCTGGACACAATTAAACAAAATCATTAAGAAATTTTATATGAAAGAATGCCTATGCCTTTTTAAAAAAATGCATTTTTCTACACGATAGTATAAGGCTTCACGGGAAAAACGGTTGACAAAATTTCATTTTAAAAATTACTCTGCCTTTGAGGAAAGTATAAAAATCTTTCTAAAAATCCCAGAAATGTTCATTGTTTCCCCTCCTTTAAGCAACAACAACTGAGTAATCTTAGACTGGGGAAGTTTTTTTTTTAAAGAGACCTTGTGTGCCAGGTTTTAGCCTGAAGTGAATTTCTGTGACAGAGATGCAATACAAGTCCCCTGAAGGCAGAGAATTAAATCAAATCATATACAGTCTCCTTAACTATAGTAGGAGGAACAGCCTACTTTAATAATACATTCCTTTACATTGTAAATGAGAAATGCTGCATAGTCAACCTAATTTTTTCTTTATGTGGTGTACTGTGTGATTGCTAAATTAATGCATAATGTATTCGTAATATTTATAGTACCAACGTTTAGTTAAATAACATTTATGCAAGATTTATGTTGATTTTTTTCATTTCTCATTTATTGGCAGATTATGAAGAGTCTGTTTCATAAAGATAATTCTCTATTTAAATTAATCAGGCCATTAAATATTAAAATTATGTTTCTGATGGAATCTAGAGCAAATTTGTCCAGCCTCAGTGATTATTTGCATTCATAAAAATTAGTCTTAATAAAATTTAAATGCTTGATTAAGCTGATGTTTTCATGTTACAGTTGTGATTTATTAAAATGAGCCAGTCCCATGATCTGGCTGGGTAAGTTACTTTACTTTTCTTCTTTATTCTATTTGTAGCATATAAGGAAATAAAGATTTAGCCTCATACAAAGAGCAGTTGTTCTCAGCAGATTGCTCAGTACTCAGACTCATGATGTCTGTGGTTTTTAAGTTCTGACAGAGCCCAAAGTGAGTATACAGGTTATGATCGACTGATAAAGGCTTTTTAGGCCGATCACTGTGCTGTTGAGAGTATAAACTGAGACTAGACTGTATTTTTGTAGAAGGCAGAAGCCAAGGAGACAAGTTATAGGAGGAGACTAGTTTTTGGTGAGATAATCTTTGTGCACTTTTCTGCACTGATATGAGTTTTGAATGCCATGTGTCAGGATTAGTGTAACATCCCATTTTACTGTATGCAGAAATGGAGTGTCCTATTGTGAGACAGCTAGCTAATGTTGGCGAATATGCTACACAAACATTACTATGCAGCTCTAAGCAGTATTATACAGTGAAAGCAACACTATTTCCCTTACCTTTATGGGATTACAAAAAACGATGGCTTTATATTTTATATGTGAACCTGAAGATTTTTATTCTCTGGCTATCATGCTTTTTTAAATCCAAGGCACCTTTTCCACAGGAGTGGGACACAGAACACTAAGGCTATGTCTACACTTGCTAAAATTAGTTCAAATGAGTTAGTTAGAACTAACTAATTCGAACTAATTTTAGTTAGAACTAACTAATTCGAACTAGAAAAAGTTAGTTCGAATTAGCTTAATTCGAACTAGAAAAAGTTAGTTCGAACTAAGCAAGTGCCATTCAGGGCACTTGCTTAGTTTGAATTAGCGATCCCCATTCATGTCAATGGCTGGTTTAGTTCGAACTAAGAAATTAGTTCGAATTAACATGGCCACAATGGCTAATTCGAACTAGTTAGTTCGAATTAAAGCCTTACTTCTGAAGCCCTATTCAAATTTATTAGTTCGAATTAAGGAAGCCCTTAATTCGGACTAACTAAACCTAGTGTAGCCATGGCTTTAGTTAGTTCGAATTAAG